>JARQOD010000008.1:1008471-1190877 GCA_033576555.1 Oophaga sylvatica | reverse complement strand
CCATGGTTCCTTTCTCTTAGACTGCTCTCCATGGTTCCTTTCTCTTAGACTGCTCTCCATGGTTCCCCTCTCTTAGACTGCTCTCCATGGTTTCTTCTTTTAGACTGCTCTCCATGGTTCCTTCTCTTAGACTGCTCTCCATGGTTCCTTTCTCTAGATGCTCTCCATGGTTTCTTTCTCTTAGACTGCTCTCCATGGTTTCTTTCTCTTAGACTGCTCTCCATGGTTCCTTTCTCTTAGACTGCTCTCCATGGTTCCCCTCTCTTAGACTGCTCTCCATGGTTTCTCTCTTTTAGACTGCTCTCCATGGTTCCTTTCTCTTAGACTGCTCTCCATGGTTCCTTTCTCTTAGATTGCTCTCCATGGTTTCTTTCTCTTAGACTGCTCTCCATGGTTCCTTTCTCTTAGACTGCTCTCCATGGTTTCTTTCTCTTACACTGCTCTCCATGGTTTCTCTCTCTTAGACTGCTCTCCATGGTTTCTTTCTCTTAGACTGCTCTCCATGGTTCCTTTCTCTTAGACTGCTCTCCATGGTTCCTTTCTCTTAGATTGCTCTCCATGGTTTCTTTCTCTTAGACTGCTCTCCATGGTTCCTTTCTCTTAGACTGCTCTCCATGGTTCCTTTTCTTACACTGCTCTCCATGGTTCCCCTCTCTCAAACTGCTCTCCATGGTTCCTTTCTCTTAGATTGCTCTCCATGGTTCCTTTCTCTTAGATTGCTCTCCATGGTTTCTTTCTCTTAGACTGCTCTCCATGGTTTCTCTCTCTTAGACTGCTCTCCATGGTTCCTTTCTCTTAGACTGCTCTCCATGGTTCCTTTCTCTTAGACTGCTCTCCATGGTTCCTTTCTCTTAGACTGCTCTCCATGGTTCCTTTTCTTAGACTGCTCTCCATGGTTTCTCTCTCTTAGACTGCTCTCCATGGTTTCTTTCTCTTAGACTGCTCTCCATGGTTTCTTTCTCTTAGACTGCTCTCCATGGTTTCTCTCTCTTAGACTGCTCTCCATGGTTTCTTTCTCTTAGACTGCTCTCCATGGTTCCTTTCTCTTAGACTGCTCTCCATGGCTCCCCTCTCTTAGACTGCTCTCCATGGTTCCTTTCTCTTAGACTGCTCTCCATGGTTCCTTTCTCTTAGACTGCTCTCCATGGTTTCTCTCTCTTAGACTGCTCTCCATGGTTCCTCTCTCTCATACTGCTCTCCATACTCCCACCCTCCACGCTGACTACTCCCACCCTCCAAGCTGACTACTCCCACCCTCCACGCAGACTACTCCCACCCTCCACGATGACTACCCCACCCTCCACGCTGACTACTCCCACCCTCCATGCTGACTACTCCCACCCTCCACGCTGACTACTCCCACCCTCCAGGGCTACCCCCCTACTCCCACCCTCCACGCTGACTACTCCCACCCTCCACGCTGACTACTCCCACCCTCCACGCAGACTACTCCCACCCTCCACGCTGACTACTCCCACCCTCCACGCAGACTACTCCCACCCTCCACGCTGACTACTCCCACCCTCCACGCTGACTACTCCCACCCTCCACGCAGACTACTCCCACCCTCCAGCTGACTACTCCCACCCTCCACGCAGACTGCTCCCTCTGCCTCGTGTCTCACTCGTGCAGTACAGTAATTCTATTGTGGAAAGATGAAAACTGATTTTTTTTCCATACAGTGATCATGGGATGTAATTAGCACAGGAAGAACTGTCAGATGATGATAGAATTAACTACAGAGCTCAAGTCTGTACTGTGCTAAAACATTGTGAAATCTTCATGACATGTGGCAGGGGACAAACTTGGCTCTGCTACATCTATATACAGTTGTGCTGAAAAGTCTTCATACCCCTGCAGAATTTTTGCTTTCTTGGCCTTTTTTCAGAGAATATGAATGATAACACCAAACCTTTTCCTCCACTCATGGTTAGTGGTCGGGTGAAGCCATTTATTGTCACTACTGTGTTTTCTCTTTTTAAATCATAATGACAACCCAAAACATCCAAATGACCCTGATCAAAAGTTCACACACCCTGGTGATTTTGGCCTGATAACATGCACAGAAGTTGACACAAATGGGTGTGAATGGCTACTAAAGGTGACATCCTCACCTGTGACTGTTTGCTTGTAATCAGTGTGTGTGCATAAAAGCTGAGTGTCATGTATAGTGTACAGTTCCTATAGCGTCTTGTGCTTGGGTGCGAGGAAAACACAGGAGACATAGGTTGATATGAAATGACTTGTATTACTTCATACAAGCATGCTGAAAAGTTCACACAGTTTGCAGGAACAGCGACAGGAGACACAGCAGGCCAGAGTAACTTCAAGCACTACAATAAATCTCCAAAGCAGGTTCAGGATCTCTTCTCTGTACCGTAATTCCTCTGCAAACATGGATTCACCAAACAGCAGGTTTCCAGAGTCCAAAAGTGTTCCAAGGTTCCTCAGTAGGGAATAGCTGGAGTACAAGTCCAAGGTTTCCAGGAGTCAGGTCACAGACTGACTGAGGCTTGATTCAGGAGCACTGATTGTTCAGCTGAGGCTGCTTAAGAAGCAAGAGGGAAGAATCAGGGCGGGAACATGAAAACTGGAAACTCCATATTAACTGAGGGCAAGATAGCTGCAGCAAGACAGAAAGCAAAATGGCCGACGGAAAACTGAGTTTCAAGGAACATGTCAACAGAGACAAAGAACCTTACATTACTCCCCCCTTAGGGACAACCTCCGGATGACCTCAGGCCAGGCTTGTCAGTGGGTACCTCTGATGAAACTGGCGGAGCAGGCGAGGAGCATTTACATTTTGACTGGTTCCCATGAGTTGTCCTCCACTGGGTAGCCCTGCCATTTAATCAAATATTGCAACTGATTTCTGTACAACCTGGAATCTAGAATCCTTTCCACCACAAATTCTTCCTGACCATCGACCAGCACTGGGTCAGGGCAAGGAGAAGAACGTCCAGGAAACGTATTGGGTGTTGCAGCCTTTAGTAGGGATACATGAAAGACAGGGTGAATTCTCATAGTTCTGGGCAGTTGAAGACGACAAGCAACAGCACTTATAATCTTACTGATCTTATAAGGTCCAATGTACTTATGTCCCAACTTAGACGATGGAATCTTTAATTTAAGATTTCTGGTTGACAGCCAGACCAAATCTCCTACCTTGAAAGCTGGTGCAGGTTTACGAAATTTATCTGCTGCTTTCTTGTACCTTTCCTGAGCCAATTCTAGATTTTCCTTTAGAAGATCCATATTCTTTTGTAAAGAAGTGATTCTTTCAGCCACTGCCGGCAAGGGCGTATCTATGGGAAATCGAGGAAGAATGTTAGGATGATAACCTAGATTGGAGCAAAAAGGAGACTGCTTAGTGGAGGCGCTCTGAGAGTTGTTATAAGAGAACTCAGCCAGTGGAAGTAGATCCACCCAATCATCCTGTAGGTGGCAGATAAAACAGCGGAGATACTGCTCCAGGGTCTGATTGGTTCGTTCTGTCTGTCCATTAGTCTGGGGATGAAAAGCAGAAGAAAGGTTTACTTTAATGTCCAATGCTGCACATGATATAGGAAAGATGTGTATCTTCGTACCGTGTTAGCTGCACAGAAATTTTGCCAAAACCTTGAAGTGAATTGCACCCCTCGATCCGAAATGACCTCATCCGGTACTCCATGTAAGCGAAACACATTCTTAATTATCAAGTCTGATGTCTGTTTTGCAGTGGGTAAGCCGACACAAGGGATAAAATGAGCTGCCTTTGTTAGACGGTCAACCACCACTAGAATGGTGTTCTTCCCCTGAGAGGTTGGTAACTCCACAATGAAGTCCATAGAAATGGATCCCCACGGGCGGGACGGGGTGGGAAGAGGTTGTAACAGACCAGTTGGTGAGGAGCGAGGTGTTTTGCATCTTGCACAGACTTCACATGAAGTGACATAGTTTAAAACATCTTTCCTGTAAGTGGGCCACCAAAAGAAACGAGAAAGAAATTCTTGTGTCTTTAGAATTCCCCTATGCCCGGCTATCTTGGAATCGTGGATGAGTTGCAATACTCTCAATCTGACTGTTTCAGGTATATACAGACGTTGTCCCTGAATCCACACACCATTCTTAAAGACAAGACTTACGTCCCTTGGGGGTTGAGCCAACAAAGAATCCGCATGGTATGCTTCCTTGATTCCTGGGACCTACTTGATTATGAATCACTCCCAGGAATCTAGAGTCAGGAAGAATAGTCTTAGGAGGAGTAATTGGACGTGTCTCTGCTGAGTAAATCCTAGAGAGTGCATCAGCCTTTCCATTGCGCGATCCTGGTCTATAAGAAATGACAAAATTAAATTGGTTTAGGAAAAGATTCCAGCGAGCCTGGCGAGGAGTCAGGCACTTAGCCGACCTGATAAATTCAAGGTTACGATGGTCTGTCAGGACGACTATTTGCTGTGCAGCTCCCTGAAGAAGGTGTCTCCATTCCTTGAAGGCGGCAATAATGGCCAACAATTCTCTATTGCCCACATCGTAGTTCCTCTCAGCCGAAGACAACTGCTGGGAAAAGAAGGCACAGGGATGCAAGACATTCTTCTCACCTGTTCTCTGAGAGAGTATAGCTCCAACGGCACAGTCTGAAGCATCCACCTCTATTATGAAGGCAAGCTCGGGGTTGGGATGTACTAAGATAGGTGCGGTGGTAAATTTATCCTTTAAACAGGAAAATGCTTCCTGAGCTTGCGGGGTCCAGGAGAACCTAGACTGTTTCCGGGTAAGTTGGGTGATAGGTGACACTACCTCAGAAAAATTCTTAATGAAACGTCTATAGAAGTTGGCAAACCCGATGAAGCGCTGCACCTCCTTCACATTTCTAGGAATTGGCCAATCCTTGATGGCTTAGGTCTTGCTTCCATCCATACTAATCCCTTGCGTAGATAGTACATACCCCAGAAATTGAATTTCGGTCCTATGGAATTCACATTTTTCAAGTTTGATGTAGAGATGGTTTTGTCTTAGGCGTTCTAAGACCATTCTCACATGTCCATGATGTTCCTCTATGGAGTTAGAAAAAATTAGAATATCATCCAGATAAATCACCACAAATGTATCTAGGAGATCCCTGAAGATATCATTCACGAAGTGTTGGAAAGTGGCTGGGGCGGTACTCAGACCAAAAGGCATAACTAGATATTCAAAGTGTCCATAGCGTGACCTGAATGCAGTCTTCCATTCATCCCCAGATCTAATACGGACCAAGTTATAGGCCCCACGGAGATCCAGTTTAGAGAAAATTTTGGCATGCCGCACTCTCTCCAACAACTCAGGGATTAAAGGCAATGGATAACGGTTTCTAATAGTAACCTTATTGAGTTCCCTATAGTCTATGCAGGGTCTCAGAGATCCATCTTTCTTCTTCACAAAGAAGATGGGTGCACCTGCGGGAGATGAAGAGGGGCGTATGAAGCCCTTGGCTAAATTTTCATCTATGTAGTCCTTCAAAGCTTTTAGCTCGGGCCCCGCTAGGGGGTAGATCTTACCAAAAGGTATCTCGGCTCCAGGCAATAATTCGATTGGACAATCATATGGACGGTGAGGAGGAAGCTGGTCAGCGTTCTTCTTGTCACATAAATCCACATAGTCCTGGTATACAGCTGGTAGTTCAGGGACTGACATGGTTCCTTTAGGAACAGAGCAAGCTGAAACTCCTTGACTCATCTGTTTCTCCGGAAAGTGTAATTCCTTGGTCTCCCAGTTAATCGTAGGATTCTGCGCCTGCAGCCATGGTAGCCCTAGAATGATGGGAAAGTGGGGAGAAGAGATAAGCAAAAAAGACATTTTCTCCTGATGATCTTTACCCATAAGGACCCTCAAAGGCTCTGTTTCTTGATCCACTGGTCCAGAAGTCAGTAGAGAGCCATCCACAGTCTCCATCTGTACTGGAGTAGCCTTCTTCACTGAACGTATCCCCTGTTTCAGAGCAAAGGAGATATCCATAAAATTTCCACTTGCTCCTGAGTCGATCATAGCAGAGCTAGACACCCAGACTGAGTCAACCCAGAGTTTGATGGAAAGGAAGCAATGAGAATTGTTTCTTTTACAACTCAGCTGGGACACCGCTGAGGAAACTTGAAAAATTGCAGCGTTTATACCGTCATTGTCCCCAGAACTAACAGAGTTTAAGTCCGAGAAATCAAGATCTCTTGCAGCAGATCTCTCTGGAGCCTGAGGCTCGGACATGACAGAGCTCCTCTCGCAACACTCACAGTGAATGACTGCTGCAGTAGTCTTACGAGAACGGCTGGGGCAGTTTATAATGAAGTGCCCTGACTTACCACAGTAGAAACATAGATTTTCCTTTATACGATGTTCTTTGCGTGCATCACTAACCCGTCTTTGTAAAGAGTCCACCTGCATGGGTTCAGGTTCTGGTTCCCTTGTGATCCTACTCAAAGGTTCCTTAGCTGAAGAGGGAGGTAGGAAAAGGTTAGTGCGATTATTTTCGAACCATCTCTCTTGTCTGCGTTCAGTCAGACGAGCATCAATACGGATACAATAGTTAATAAAGTCACCTAACGCAGTGGGAGGGTCGCACGAGCAAGTTCATCCTTAATCAGTGGAGACAACCCTTTCCGAAAAATAGATTTTTTAGCGGAAGTGTCCCAAGTGGTATCAAGAGCCCATCTCCTGAAATCCAGGGCATATTCGGCTACTGAACGCTTACCTTGGCGCAAAGTTAACATGGCTGCTTCAGCTGTTGCACCTCGATTGGGGTCATCAAACACCTGCCCCATGGCTGAAATAAAAGCATCAAGGTGATTCAAACAATCATCCTAAGTCTCAATCAGAGGGTTTGCCCACATCAAAGCCTTATTGGTAAGCAACATGATTATAGTAAGCACTTTAGATCGTTCAGTGGGAAATTGTGAAGCATGTGCAGAGAAAAATAAATTGCATTGATTAATAAATCCCCTGAATTTCTCACGTTCACCGCCAAAACGAAAAGGAGGTAATTTGGGATCCCAGAACTCGGGGTTATGGCAGGAGCCTGGGCTCGTTCCTCTAGAGCCTCAATCCTGGCTCGCAATTCCTGGGTAGTCTGTCCAAACACTTGCAAATTATGATTAGTGAGGTCCTGTAGGTTTGCAAAACGGGTTTTTAAAGTCTGTACATCTGAAAGGATTGTATCAGTCACTCCGCAAAGTTCCTTTATGCGGGCCTCCATTTTCCAGATCTTTTAAGGCAGAAGTGCTGGAAGAGGAAAGGAAAAAAAAAACAATAGTGTTTACCTGTGGTAACACTCCAGAGTAAAATTTTAAGGGAATGCGCTCACCTGGAATGGTTGTGAGAAGTCACAACCACTGTCATCACATAAGGTATTAAACGGACCTCTGATATCCACAGTCACAGCAGACACGGCTTTCCCAGACCCAGCAGACACTAAACATTGGCTCCTGAATCTTGTCATGTATAGTGTACAGTTCCTATAGCGTCTTGTGCTTGGGTGCGAGGAAAACACAGGAGACATAGGTTGAAATGAAATGACTTGTATTACTTCATACAAGCATGCTGAAAAGTTCACACAGTTTGCAGGAACAGCGACAGGAGACACAGCAGGCCAGAGTAACTTCAAGCACTACAATAAATTTCCAAAGCAGGTTCAGGATCTCTTCTCTGTACCGTAATTCCTCTGCAAACATGGATTCACCAAACAGCAGGTTTCCAGAGTCCAAAAGTGTTCCAAGGTTCCTCAGTAGGGAATAGCTGGAGTACAAGTCCAAGGCTTCCAGGAGTCAGGTCACAGACTGACTGAGGCTTGATTCAGGAGCACTGATTGTTCAGCTGAGGCTGCTTAAGAAGCAAGAGGGAAGAATCAGGGCGGGAACATGAAAACTGGAAACTCCATATTAACTGAGGGCAAGAGCTGCAGAAAGACAGAAAGCAAAATGGCCGACGGAAAACTGAGTTTCAAGGAACATGTCAACAGAGACAAAGAACCTTACACTGAGTGAGTTTCTGGAATCCAGACAGACTCTTGCATCTTTCATCCAGCCACTGACGTTTCTGGATTGTGAGTCATGGGGAAAGCAAAAGAATTGTCAACGGATCTACGGAAAAAGGTAGTTGAACTGTATAAAACAGGAAAGGGATTCAAAAAGATATCTGAGTAATTGATAATGCCAGTCAGCAGCGTTCAAACTGTGATTAACAAATGGAAAATCAGGGGCTCTGTAAAAACAAAACCATTCATTATGATTTAGAAAGAGAAAACACAGTAGTGACAATAAATGGCTTCACACAACCACTAACCATGAGTGGAGGAAAAGTTTTGGTGTTATCATTCATATTCTCTGAAAAAAGGGAAAGAAAGCAAAAATTCTGCCGGGGTATGTAAACTTCTGAGCACAACTGTACATCCAGCACAAGATTTGGGGCTTAGGCATGAGGTTGCATCTATGGCTCCACTCATAACGCTGCTTTATTGCAATGCTGCCGCTTCCACGCTCTTCACAGGGTTAATGTCCCCAGCTTGGAAGCATAAAAGAAAGGTTATCATTTGGCAAGAAGTAAAAGGGCATCCGGGATCATCGCCTTCACTTAACTAACCTTTAACAGCGCTGCAATTTAACATTAAAGAAAATAAAGTTTTAGGTTATGTGTTTATTAAATTAATATTGCCCAAAAAGTTCTTAAGTGGGGTTTTGGGTTCCGTCGGAAGATTCCCCAATGGGGGGGAAGAGTGGGACGATCAGCAGATATACAAAGTGACCTCGACACATAGGAGAGATGAACGTAATGCCGTGAACCGGGGCCCGTCCGGAGGACCGCCATATAGCCGCAGCACTGCGGGGGGGACAGAGTGGAGAGAGAGATAGATAGAGAGATAATAGATAATAAAGAGATAATAGAGAGATAGATAGATGAGATAGGAGAGAGATAATAGAGAGGTAATAGATAATACCGCTGAACCGGGGCCCGTCCGGAGGACCGCCATATAGCCGCAGCACTGCGGGGGGGACAGAGTGTGAGAGAGAGATATAGAGAGATAATAGATAATAAAGAGATAATAGAGAGATAATAGATAGATAGAGAGATAATGTAGAGGTAATAATGATAATACCGCTGAACCGGGGCCCCGTCCGGAGGACCGCCATATAGCCGCAGCACGCGGGGGGGACAGGTGTGAGAGAGAGAGATAGAGAGATAATAGATAATAAAGAGATAATAGAGAGTATAGATAGATAGATAGAGAGAGATGATAGATAGATAATAGATAATGATAGATAATACCGCTGAACCGGGGCCCGTCCGGAGGACCGCCATATAGCCGCAGCACTGCGGGGGGGACAGAGTGGAGAGAGAGATAGTAGAGAGATAATAGATAATAAAGAGATAATAGAGAGATAATAGATAGATAGAGAGATAGAGATGATGAAGAGAGAATAATAGATAATACCGCTGAACCGGGGCCCGTCCGGAGGACCGCCATATAGCCGCAGCACTGCGGGGGGGACAGAGTGGAGAGAGAGATACATAGAGAGATAATAGATAATAAAGAGATAATAGAGAGATAATAGATAGATAGAGAGATAATAGAGAGGTAATAGATAATACCGCTGAACCGGGGCCCGTCCGGAGGACCGCCATATAGCCGCAGCACAGCGGGGGGGACAGTGTGTGGAGAGAGAGATAGAGAGATAATAGATAATAAAGAGATAATAGAGAGATAATAGATAGATAGAGAGAGTATGAGAGAGATAATAGATAGATAATACCGCTGAACCGGGGCCCGTCCGGAGGACCGCCATATAGCCGCAGCACTGCGGGGGGGACAGTGTGTGGAGAGATAGAGAGATAGATAATAGATAGATAGAGAGATAGATAATAGATAGATAACAGATAGATAGATAATAGATAGATAACAGACAGATAGATAGATGATAGATAGATAATATATAGAGGATAGATAATAGATAGATAGATAATAGATAGATGATAGATAATAGATGATAGATAGATAATAGATAGATAGATAGATAATAGATAGATAATAGATAGATGATAGATAGATAATATATGATAGATAATAGATAGATAATAGATAATAGATAGATGATAGATAATAGATAGATAATAGATAGATAATAGATAGATGATAGATAATAGATGATAGATAATAGATAGATAATGATGATAGATAGATATAGATAGATGATAGATAATAGATAGATAGATGATAGATAGATAATAGATGATAGATAATAGATGATAGATAATAGATAGATAGATAATAGATGATAGATAATAGATAGACAGAGCGCGGTGGATAAAGGATTTATATGTTGTAGATAGATGTATACGGATGGGTGGATATAGGATTGTGACGTTTAGATGAATATTATTAGATATGTGATAGATTCCGGGATCCGTCGGCTGTTTTATCCCCCACACTAATGACATATCTGGGATGTGGAAAAAACCTAATTTGCAGAGAAATCCACACTAGAATGGATATGCAAATAAGTCTGGAAGTGCTGTGGGCGGGACAGAGCCCTCCACTGCCTCAGCCTAACTCCTCCCTCCACCAGCTGATTGACAGCTGTATCCCACCCAGGTCACGTCCACGTGCAGATGTCATCGGTGTCGGGGGTAGAATGAGACGACGGATTCACTTCAAGATGTGGGAAGGACAGAAACATAAAGAGCAGAGGAACTCTGGGGCCCCGTGAAGTCCTAGGGCCACGGTGTGACTGCAGACCCTGTCCCCTGTATGGTTCCTCCCTGCACATTGCAATGATCGGGCTCCTCAGTAATTGCACCAGTCGCTCATCTCTGAATTTGTTTTCCAGAATCTTATAAAGAATCTTCCGGAACAGAAGGAGCTGAATGCCTTGTCCCAGCTGAGGAGCGAGTACGAGGATCTGTGCGAGCCGGAGCAGTTCGGAGTGGTGGTAGGTACCAAGCGCAGAGCAGGAACTCAGCCGCACGTCTGTCACACGGAACAAAAGACATTAATCTCCCATTATAGTAACCACTTACATTGGCGAGAGCGGCCCACGCCTCCGGCTAATATTACCTTTCCCAGACCGGCCACATCTCATACAAAGTATCAACGGGGCTCACGCCCACGCCTCCGCTAATATTACTTTCCCAGACCGGCCACATCTATACAAAGTATCAACGGGCTCAGGCCCACGCCTCGGCTAATATTACCTTTTCCCGGACCGGCCACATCTGATACAAAGTATCAACGGGGCTCAGGCCCACCCTCCGGCTATATATTACTTTCCCAGACCGGCCACATCTGATACAAAGTATCAACGGGGCTCAGGCCCACGCCTCCTGCTAATTATTACTTATCCCGGACCGGCCACATCTATACAAAGTATCAACGGGGCTCAGGCCCACCCTCCGGCTAATATTACCTTATCCCGGACCGGCCACATCTATACAAAGTATCAACGGGGCTCAGGCCCACCTCCGCTATATTACTTATCCCGGACCGGCCACATCTATACAAAGTATCAACGGGGCTCAGGCCCACCCTCCGGCTAATTATTACTTATCCCGGACCGGCCACATCTGATACAAAGTATCAACGGGCTCAGGCCCACCCTCTGGCTAATATTACCTATCCTAGACCGGCCACATCTGATACAAAGTATCAACGGGGCTCAGGCCCACACCTCCTGCTATATTACTTATCCCAGACCGGCCACATCTGATACAAAGTATCAACGGGGCTCAGGCCCACGCCTCCGGCTAATATTACCTATCCCAGGACCGGCCACATCTGATACAAAGTATCAACGGGGCTCAGGCCCACCCTCCCTGCTAATTATTACCTATCCTAGACCGGCCACATCTGATACAAAGTATCAACGGGCTCAGGCCCACGCCTCTGGCTAATATTACTTTCCCAGACCGGCCACATCTGATACAAAGTATCAACGGGCTCAGGCCCACGCCTCCGCTATTATTACTTATCCCAGACCGGCCACATCTGATACAAAGTATCAACGGGGCTCAGGCCCACGCCTCCGGCTAATATTACCTATCCAGACCGGCCACATCTATACAAAGTATCAACGGGGCTCAGGCCCACGCCTCCTCGCTATTATTATCCTATCCCAGACCGGCCACATCTGATACAAAGTATCAACGGGGCTCAGGCCCACGCCTCGGCTAATATTACCTATCCCCGGACCGGCCACATCTCATACAAAGTATCAACGGGGCTCAGGCCCACGCCTCCGCTATTATTACTTATCCCAGACCGGCCACATCTGATACAAAGTATCAACGGGGCTCAGGCCCACGCCTCCGGCTAATATTACCTATCCCAGGACCGGCCACATCTGATACAAAGTATCAACGGGGCTCAGGCCCACGCCTCCGCTAATATTACCTATCCAGACCGGCCACATCTGATACAAAGTATCAACGGGGCTCAGGCCCACGCCTCCGGCTAATATTACCTATCCCAGACCGGCCACATCTGATACAAAGTATCAACGGGGCTCAGGCCCACGCCTCCGGCTAATATTACCTATCCCAGACCGGCCACATCTGATACAAAGTATCAACGGGGCTCAGGCCCACGCCTCCGGCTAATATTACCTATCCCAGACCGGCCACATCTGATACAAAGTATCAACGGGGCTCAGGCCCACGCCTCCGCTATATTACCTATCCCAGACCGGCCACATCTGATACAAAGTATCAACGGGCTCAGGCCCACGCCTCCGCTAATATTACCTATCCCAGACCGGCCACATCTGATACAAAGTATCAACGGGGCTCAGGCCACGCCTCCGGCTAATATTACCTATCCCAGACCGGCCACATCTGATACAAAGTATCAACGGGCTCAGGCCCACGCCTCGGCTAATATTACCTATCCCAGACCGGCCACATCTGATACAAAGTATCAACGGGCTCAGGCCCACGCCTCCGCTAATATTACCTATCCTAGACCGGCCACATCTGATACAAAGTATCAACGGGCTCAGGCCCACGCCTCCGGCTAATATTACCTATCCCAGACCGGCCACATCTGATACAAAGTATCAACGGGGCTCAGGCCCACGCCTCCGCTAATTATTACTATCCCAGACCGGCCACATCTGATACAAAGTATCAACGGGGCTCAGGCCCACGCCTCCGGCTAATATTACCTATCCCAGACCGGCCACATCTGATACAAAGTATCAACGGGGCTCAGGCCCACGCCTCCGCTAATATTACCTATCCAGACCGGCCACATCTGATACAAAGTATCAACGGGGCTCAGGCCCACGCCTCGGCTAATATTACCTATCCCAGACCGGCCACATCTGATACAAAGTATCAACGGGGCTCAGGCCCACGCCTCCGGCTAATATTACCTATCCAGACGGCCACATCTGATACAAAGTATCAACGGAGCTCAGGCCCACGCCTCCGCTAATATTACCTATCCCAGACCGGCCACATCTGATACAAAGTATCAACGGAGCTCAGGCCCACGCCTCCGCTAATATTACCTATCCAGACCGGCCACATCTGATACAAAGTATCAACGGGGCTCAGGCCCACGCCTCCGCTAATATTACCTATCCCAGACCGGCCACATCTGATACAAAGTATCAACGGGGCTCAGGCCCACGCCTCCGGCTAATATTACCTATCCAGACCGGCCACATCTGATACAAAGTATCAACGGGCTCAGGCCCACGCCTCCGGCTAATATTCCTATCCCAGACCGGCCACATCTGATACAAAGTATCAACGGGGCTCAGGCCCACGCCTCCGCTAATATTACCTATCCAGACCGGCCACATCTGATACAAAGTATCAACGGGGCTCAGGCCACGCCTCCGGCTAATATTACCTATCCCAGACCGGCCACATCTGATACAAAGTATCAACGGGGCTCAGGCCCACGCCTCCGCTAATATTACCTATCCCAGACCGCGCCACATCTGATACAAAGTATCAACGGAGCTCAGGCCCACGCCTCCGGCTAATATTACTATCCCAGACCGGCCACATCTGATACAAAGTATCAACGGGGCTCAGGCCCACGCCTCCGCTAATTATTACTTATCCAGACCGGCCACATCTGATACAAAGTATCAACTGGAGCTCAGGCCCACGCCTCCGGCTAATATTACCTATCCCAGACCGGCCACATCTGATACAAAGTATCAACGGAGCTCAGGCCCACGCCTCCGCTAATTATTACCTATCCCAGACCGGCCACATCTGATACAAAGTATCAACGGAGCTCAGGCCCACGCCTCCGCTAATATTACCTATCCAGACGGCCACATCTGATACAAAGTATCAACGGGGCTCAGGCCCACGCCTCCGCTAATATTACCTATCCAGACGGCCACATCTGATACAAAGTATCAACGGGCTCAGGCCCACGCCTCCGCTAATATTACCTATCCCAGACCGGCCACATCTGATACAAAGTATCAACGGAGCTCAGGCCCACGCCTCCGCTAATATTACCTATCCCAGACCGGCCACATCTGATACAAAGTATCAACGGAGCTCAGGCCCACGCCTCCGCTAATATTACCTATCCCAGACGGCCACATCTGATACAAAGTATCAACGGGAGCTCAGGCCCACGCCTCCGGCTAATATTACCTATCCCAGACCGGCCACATCTCGATACAAAGTATCAACGGAGCTCAGGCCCACGCCTCCGGCTAATATTACTTATCCCGGACGGCACATCTGATACAAAGTATCAACGGGGCTCAGGCCCACGCCTCCGGCTAATTTTTACTTATCCCAGACCGGCCACATCTGATACAAAGTATCAACGGAGCTCAGGCCCACGCCTCCTGCTAATATTACCTATCCCAGGGCCGGCCACATCTGATACAAACGTATCAACGGAGCTCAGGCCACGCCTCCTGCTAATTATTACCTCCCAGACGGCCACATCGATACAAAGTATTCAACGGAGCTCAGGCCCACGCCTCCGGCTAATATTACTTCCCAGACTGGCCACATCTGATACAAATATTAACGGAGCTCAGGCCCACGCCTCCGGCTAATATTACTATCTCAGACTGGCCACATCTGATACAAAGTATCAACGGGGCTCAGGCCCACGCCTCCGCTAATATTACTTATCCCGGGCCGGCCACATCTGATACAAAGTATCAACGGGGCTCAGGCCCACGCCTCCCGCTAATATTACTTATCCCAGAACGGTCACATCTGATACAAAGTATCAACGGAGCTCAGGCCCACGCCTCCGGCTAATATTACCTATCCCAGACTGGCCACATCTGATACAAAGTATCAACGGGGCTCAGGCCCACGCCTCCGGCTAATATTACCTTTCCCAGACCGGCCACATCTCATACAAAGTATCAACGGGCTCAGGCCCACGCCTCCCGCTAATATTACTTATCCCAGAACGGTCACATCTGATACAAAGTATCAACGGAGCTCAGGCCCACGCCTCCTGCTAATATTACTTATCCCAGACCGGCCACATCAGATACAAAGTATTAACGGAGCTCAGGCCCACGCCTCCGGCTAATATTACCTATCCCAGACTGGCCACATCTGATACAAACTATTAACGGAGCTCAGGCCCACGCCTCCGGCTAATATTACCTATCTCAGACTGGCCACATCTGATACAAAGTATCAACGGGCTCAGGCCCACGCCTCCCGCTAATATTACTTATCCCAGAACGGCCACATCTGATACAAAGTATCAACGGGGCTCAGGCCCGCGTCTGAACAGAATCATTTCAGAACTTTTTCCCACTTTAATGTCGCCCATAATCTGTACAAATCCAGTGAGTAACAAATTGAAATCATTGTAAGGGGAAAATAAAAATGATAAAACTACAATAATGTGGATGCATAAGTGTGCACACCCTCCTATAATCTGGGCTGTGGTTGTGCTCAGAATCAGCTGATCACATTCCCTCATGTTACATAGTAGTCAGTGCTCCTGATTAACCCCAGAGAAAGTGTCGCTGCTCCAGGAGGATTTCCCTGACATTCTCTGGTCCATAAACAGCTGACGACGCAGGAAACAATCTGATTGTGGAAAGTTGTCAGTCAGAAGAAGAAATAAAAATATTTCCAAGGCATCAGATCTGCTCTAGATACTGACATCATCAAGAAGGGGCTGAGATTCAGCATCACGGCGACTTTACCCAGAGCTGGACGCCCCTCAAACAGAAAAAGACTAGAACAAAATTAGTGCTAGAGGCCAACATTAAAGGAGCTGCAGGAATTTCTGTCCAGTCCTGGTGGTGTTCTGCCTGTGACCACAATTTCCCATATTCTTCATTAGTCCAACCTGTGGGATCGGATGGCGAGAGGGAAGCCTTATTTCCCAAAAAAATCATCCAACCCTGGCGATGTGTTACCAAAACCTCCATCATGTTGAGACCATGGGGGAACTTATTGGTCATAATTCCATAATTCGATTTGTGGAGAATATTAATTGTCTCTTTTTACGCTGAAGGATCTTTTCAGACCGATAATGAAAACAACATGTAAAAAATAAAATAATCCTTAAACTCCCTGCTTGACGCCTCCACTCACCAGCGCCTGGTCCTCCTCGCATCTTCAGATCCCCGCCACTCAAGAGCAAGATTACAGCGTCATGACCCGGACCTGCCTATACACAGAATCCTCCGGAAAACCCAACTCTGCGTGAGAGGCACAGGATTCAAATATGAGCAGCGGGGATCAGAAGATGCGGAGAGGACCGGCGGGGAGAGGACCGGCGGGGGAGGACCGGCGGGGGGAGGACTGGCGGGGAGTGGACCGGCGGGGAGAGGACCAGCGGGGATCATAAGATGCAGAGAGGATTGGCGGGGAGAGGACCGGCGGGAAGAGGACCGGCGGGGGGAGGACCGGCGGGGGGAGGACCGGCGGGGAGTGGACTGGTGGGGAGAGGACCGTCGGGGGGAGGTCCAGCGGGGAGAGGACCGGCGGGGAGAGGACCAGCGGGGATCATAAGATGCAGAGAGGATTGGCGGGGAGAGGACCGGCGAGAAGAGGACCGGCGGGGGGAGGACCGGCGGGGGGAGGACTGGCGGGGAGTGGACTGGCGGGAGAGGACCGTCGGGGGGAGGTCCGGCGGGGAGGAGGACCCGCGGGGAGAAGACCGGCGGGGAGAGAATCGGCGGGGAGAGGACCGGCGGGGGGAGGACCGGGGCAGGGAGAGGACCCGCGGGGAGTGGACCGGCGGGGAAAGTATCGTTGGGGAGAGGACCAGCGGGGAGAGGATCGGCGGGGAGAGGACCGGTGGGGATCATAAGATGCGGAGAGGATCGGGGGGGAGAGGACCGGCAGGGAGAGGACCGGTGGGGATCATAAGATGCGGAGAGGATCGGCGGGGAGAGGATCGCGGGGAGAGGACCGGAGGGGAGAGGACCGGAGGGGAAAGGACCGGCGGGGAGAGGACTGTGAGAGGACCGGCGGGGAGAAGACCGGCGGGGAGAGGACCGGAGGGGAGAGAACCGGCGGGGAGAGGACCGGACGGGAGAGGACCGGCGGGGAGAAGACTGGGAGAGGACCAGCGGGGAGAAGACCGGCGGGGATCATAAGATGCGGAGAGGATCGGCCGGGAGAGGATCGACGGGTAGAGGACTGGCAGGGAGAGGACCTGCGGGGAGAGGATCGGCGGGGAGAGGACCGGAGGGGAGAAGACCAGCGGGGAGAGGACTGGGAGAGGACCGGCGGGGAGAAGACCGGCAGGGATCATAAGATGCGGAGAGGATCGGCTGGGAGAGGATCGGTTGGGAGAGGACCGGCAGGGAGAGGACCGGCGGGGATCATAAGATGCAGAGAGGATCGGTGGGGAGAGGACCGGCGGGGAGAGGACCGGCAGGGAGAGGACCGGAGGGGAGAAGACCGGCGGGGAGAGGACCGGCAGGGGGAGGACCGGCGGGGGGAGGACTGGCAGGAGAAAAACCGGCGGGAAGAGGACCGGCGGGGGGAGGACCGGCGAGGAGAGGACCGGCGGGGAGGGGACTGCGGGGAGAGGACCGGCAGGGAGAGGACCGGAGAGGAGAAGACCGGAGGGGAGAGGACCGGCAGGGGGAGGACCGGCGGGGGGAGGACTGGAAGGGAGAGGACCGGCGGGGGAGGACCGGCGAGGAGAGGACGGCGGGGAGAGGACCGGCAGGGAGAGGAACGGAGGGGAGAGGACCGGAGGGGAGAGGACTGGCGGGGAGAGGATCGGCGGGGAGAGGACTGACGGGGGAGGACCGGTTGGGGGAGGACCGGCGGGGAGTGGACCGGCGGGGAGAGGACCGGCGGTGAGAGGACCGGCGGGAGAGGACCGGCGGGGATCATAAGATGGGAGAGGATCGGCGGGGAGAGGATCGGTGGGGAGAGGACCAGCAACGAGAGGACTGGCGGGGAGAGGACCGGAGGGGAGAGGATCGGCGGGGAGACGACTGGCGAGGAGAGGACCGGAGGGTAGAGGACTGGCGGGGAGAGGACTGGGAGAGGACCGGCGGGGAGAGGAACAGAGGGGAGAGGACCGGCAGGGAGAGGACTGGGAGAGGACTGGCGGGGAGAAGACTGGCGAGGATCATAAGATGCGGAGAGGATCGGCGGGGAGAGGACCAGCAGGGAGTGGACCGGCGGGGAGAGGACCAGAGGGGAGAGGACCGGCGGGGAGAGGACTGGGAGAGGACCCGCGGGGAGAATACCGGCGGGGATCATAAGATGCGGAGAGGATCGGCGGGAAGAGGATCGGCAGGGAGAGGAGCGGCGGGGAGAGGACCGGCGGGGAGAGGACCGGAGGGGAGAGGACCGGCGGGGAGAAGACTGGGAGAGGACCGGCGGGGATCATAAGATGCGGAGAGGATTGGCGGGGAGAGGACCGGCAGGGAGAGGAGCGGCGGGGAGAGGACCGGCGGGGAGAGGACCGGAGGGGAGAGGACCGGCGGGGAGAAGACTGGGAGAGGACCAGCGGGGAGAAGACCGGCGGGGATCATAAGATGCGGAGAGGATCGGCCGGGAGAGGATCGACGGGGAGAGGACTGGCAGGGAGAGGACTGGGAGAGGACCGGCAGGGAGAAGACGGCGGGGAGAGGACCGGAGAGGAGAGAACCGGCGGGGAGAGGACTGGAGGGGAGAGGACTGGCGGGGAGAAGACTGGTAGAGGACCAGCGGGGAGAAGACCAGCGGGGATCATAAGATGCGGAGAGGATCGGCCAGGAGAGGACCGGCGGGGAGAGGACCGGAGGGGAGAGGACCGGCGGGGAGAGGACTGGCAGGGAGCAGCAAAGGCCGCACAGTATGGTGCAGAAAGGTGGTCACGCAGTGTTGTAAAATTTGATAGAATAAATTTCACTCGGATTTATCCGCTCATTTCTTGTGTATGAACTTCTTATTTTCTGTTATATCTATTATATATATATATATATAATATATATCTATCTGTCTATATCTATTATTTATCTATCTATTATCCATATCTATCTCTATCTATCTCTGTCTATATCTAATCTATTATCTATCTATTTATTATATCTATCTATTATCTATCTATCTATCTATCTATCTATCTATCTATCTATCTATCTATCTATCTATTATCTATTATCATCTATCTATCTATTATCTATCTATCTCTTATCTATCTATCATATCTATCTATCTATTATCTATCTATCTATCTATCTATCTATCTATTATCTATCTATCATCTTATCCTATCTATCTATCTATCTATCTTATCTGTTATCTCTATCTATTCTATTATCCTATCTATCTATCTATCTATCTCTATCTATATATCTATCTTTATCTATCTGCTCTATCTCATCTCATCTATCTATCTATCTATATATCTACTATCTATTATCTATCTATCATCTATCTTCTATTATCTATCTATCTATCTATCTATCTATTATCTATATCTATGCTATTATCTATCTATCTATCTATATCTATCTATCTATCGTCTATCTATCTATCTATCTATTATCTATATTTATCTATCTATCTATTATCTATCTATCTTTTATCTATCTATCTTCTATTATCTATCTATCATCTATCTATCTATTATCTATCTATCTATCTATCTATCTATCTATCTATCTATCTATCTATCTGTCTATCACTCTATCTATTATCTATCTATTATTTCTATCTTCTATCTATCTATCTATCTATCTATCTATCTATTATCATCTATCTATTATACTATCTATCATCTATCTATTTATCTATCTCATCTATTATCTATGCTATCTATCATATTATCTACATTATGTTTATCTATCTCATACTATCTATCTACATCTACATCTATCTAGTCTATCTATCATCTATAACTATCTCATCATCTATCATCATTATCTATCTATCTAATCTATCTATCTATCACAATCATACATCATTAAGGTCTATTGCATTCAATCCAGTCGGTTTGAGGTAGCACGATGTTTCATAAAATTTATCGGTTATTACATAACCTGCTTAATTAGCAAACAATGTAAGTCTATGGCCTTCTGCGGCACAAAGTGAAAACAAGCAGAAAAACACACAGTCCATACAGCACTGCAGGTCCACCCGCTCAGGTCAGTGTCTTAGCAAACACACACAGGAGGCCTCCATCCCTCCCAAGTCACAGCCCATGTGCCAAACAACAGCCTCCATTATATAGGCTGTTAACTAGAGTTGAGCGATACTTTCCGATATCCAAAAGTATCGGAATCGGAATGGTATCGCCGATACACAAAAAATATCGGCGATACCCGATACCGATACCGGAAGTCCCATGTAAGTCTATGGGAACAAAATATCGAAATAAAAAAAACCCCATTCTTGCCTTGTAGGTTAATTGTACATGAAGGAAAACAACAAAGAGTAATGTAGAATGTATTGGGGGAGGTTGAGGAGACATTAAAGGCATAGATGTTTAACCCAATCCAATGGAATAGCATTAATTTTTTTTTTTTAGGAAATACGTTCGGATTGACGAAGAAATTCACAATGTTGTTAACCTTTTTTCTATTTTGTCAAATATGTCTGTTTCACAACTTCCATGGTCTTCACCTTTTTAACTTTTCACACACTTTCTCCTTCATAATCTTCAGCAGCATCATCTTTCTCATCAAATTATTCTTCATCTTCACCTTCTTAATCTTCTAAAACTTCTTGCTATTCATCTTTTTGTTAACATTACTTATATTGTTCTTATTAAACAGTTATTATTCTTCATATTCTACTTCTTCATCTTCTTCCTATTCATCCTTTTCATCATATTCTTATTTGTGACAGACATTCCTGTACTTGTAATCTGTAAAACTCTGAATTTTCATCCTTCCGTTCTTGCTGTCACGAAAGATTTTAATTACAACAGTATTTGTCCGCGTTCAGTTTAGCCTGCAGCAGCATCAGGCATTTTCCAGGGGCACCACGAGGAGGAACGGACTCACCCCCATACACTGCTTAGTCTTCTTCTGCTTAGAATTTAGAGCATATATTTTGCTCTTCATTTTGGTCTTATACTTAATGTTCTTCTGCTTTTTGATCTTCTGCTTATTGTTCTTCTGTCTCTTGTTCTGTATCTTGTAGTTTGTCTTAACCTTCTTTGTCCTGTTGGTGATGGTACAAAAGCCAATGGAAGTAACGAGGACCAGCTGACTGTGCTGGAACCCGGAGGGTCAGCAGAAGGAAAAGAGCCAATGGCACAACCGAGGACCAGCTGACGTTACTGGGACACGGTTACTAAGCAGGAGGTACCTGTGCTCCAAAGCACTACCAAGGACCAGCAGACGTTGCTGGAACTCGGATACCGACATGGAGGCACCTAGGCCAAAGGCACTGCGGAGAACCAGCTGACGGTACTGGAACCCGGATGGGTAGCAGAAGGTACAAGAGCCAATGAAAGTAACGAGGACCAGCTGACTGTGCTGGAACCCGGAGGGTCAGCAGAAGGAAAAGAGCCAATGGCACAACCGAGGACCAGCTGACGTTACTGGGACACGGTTACTAAGCAGGAGGTACCTGTGCTCCAAAGCACTACCAAGGACCAGCAGACGTTGCTGGAACTCGGATACCGACATGGAGGCACCTAGGCTAAAGGCACTGCGGAGAACCAGCTGACGGTACTGGAACCCGGATGGGTAGCAGAAGGTACAAGAGCCAATGAAAGTAACGAGGACCAGCTGACTGTGCTGGAACCCGGAGGGTCAGCAGAAGGAAAAGAGCCAATGGCACAACCGAGGACCAGCTGACGTTACTGGGACACGGTTACTAAGCAGGAGGTACCTGTGCTCCAAAGCACTACCAAGGACCAGCAGACGTTGCTGGAACTCGGATACCGACATGGAGGCACCTAGGCCAAAGGCACTGCGGAGAACCAGCTGACGGTACTGGAACCCGGATGGGTAGCAGAAGGTACAAGAGCCAATGAAAGTAACGAGGACCAGCTGACTGTGCTGGAGCCCGGAGGGTCAGCAGAAGGAAAAGAGCCAATGGCACAACCGAGGACCAGCTGACGTTACTGGGACACGGTTACTAAGCAGGAGGTACCTGTGCTCCAAAGCACTACCAAGGACCAGCAGACGTTGCTGGAACTCGGATACCGACATGGAGGCACCTAGGCCAAAGGCACTGCGGAGAACCAGCTGACGGTACTGGAACCCGGATGGGTAGCAGAAGGTACAAGAGCCAATGAAAGTAACGAGGACCAGCTGACTGTGCTGGAACCCGGAGGGTCAGCAGAAGGAAAAGAGCCAATGGCACAACCGAGGACCAGCTGACGTTACTGGGACACGGTTACTAAGCAGGAGGTACCTGTGCTCCAAAGCACTACCAAGGACCAGCAGACGTTGCTGGAACTCGGATACCGACATGGAGGCACCTAGGCCAAAGGCACTGCGGAGAACCAGCTGACGGTACTGGAACCCGGATGGGTAGCAGAAGGTACAATGGAAATTGAAAGTTGAGGCAGCGGACTGTGCTGAACCCGAGGGAACAGCGACATATGAAGCCAAGTACACAACGATGGACGCTGACAGTTCTGGGACATACTAAGCGGGTGTAACCTGTGTAAAAGATACAGGAGAGAGTGCAGGAATCTGGATACACGGGACATGGTGCATACTGCCAAGGCACGGAGAACAGTGACGGCTACTGGAACACGGTGGTGTTGCCAGAGGTACAGAGAAATGAAAGTGAGGCAGCAGGACTGTTTGCCGTTACACAGCAGGGAACAGCTGACATTACTGAACCCCAGTAACAGGAGCAAGTGTAGACTGTGCTAACAGCACTTCGAGAAACAACTGGCGGTGTTGTAACCCAGGGATGAGAAGAGAACAGGGTGGAGGCAGCAGGACTGTTGCCGTTCACACAGCAGGGAACAGCTGACATTACTGAACCCCAGTAACACAGGAGCAAGTGTAGACTGTGCTAACAGCACTTCCGAGAAACAACTGGCGGTGTTGTAACCCAGGGATGAGAAGAGAACAGGGTGGAGGCAGCAGGACTTTTTGCCGTTCACACAGCAGGGGAACAGCTGACATTACTGAACCCCAGTAACACGGAGCAAGTGTAGACTGTGCTAACAGCACTTCCGAGAAACAACTGGCGGTGTTGTAACCCAGGGATGAGAAGAGAACATGGTGGAGGCAGCAGGACTGTTTGCCGTTCACACAGCAGGGGAACAGCTGACATTACTGAACCCCAGTAACACGGGAGCAAGTGTAGACTGTGCTAACAGCACTTCCGAGAAACAACTGGCGGTGTTGTAACCCAGGGATGAGAAGAGAACAGGGTGGAGGCAGCAGGACTTTTTGCCGTTCACACAGCAGGGGAACAGCTGACATTACTGAACCCAGTAACACAGGAGCAAGTGTAGACTGTGCTAACAGCACTTCCGAGAAACAACTGGCGGTGTTGTAACCCAGGGATGAGAAGAGAACATGGTGGAGGCAGCAGGACTGTTTGCCGTTCACACAGCAGGGGAACAGCTGACATTACTGAACCCCAGTAACACGGGAGCAAGTGTAGACTGTGCTAACAGCACTTCCGAGAAACAACTGGCGGTGTTGTAACCCAGGGATGAGAAGAGAACAGGGTGGAGGAGCAGGACTTTTTGCCGTTCACACAGCAGGGGAACAGCTGACATTACTGAACCCAGTAACACAGGAGCAAGTGTTAGACTGTGCTAACAGCACTTCGAGAAACAACTGGCGGTGTTGTAACCCAGGGATGAGAAGAGAACATGGTGGAGGCAGCAGGAATGTTTGCCGTTCACACAGCAGGGGAACAGCTGACATTACTGAACCCCAGTAACACGGGAGCAAGTGTAGACTGTGCTAACAGCACTTCCGAGAAACAACTGGCGGTGTTGTAACCCAGGGATGAGAAGAGAACAGGGTGGAGGCAGCAGGACTTTTTGCCGTTCACACAGCAGGGGAACAGCTGACATTACTGAACCCCAGTAACACGGAGCAAGTGTAGACTGTGCTAACAGCACTTCCGAGAAACAACTGGCGGTGTTGTAACCCAGGGATGAGAAGAGAACATGGTGGAGGCAGCAGGACTGTTTGCCGTTCACACAGCAGGGGAACAGCTGACATTACTGAACCCAGTAACACAGGAGCAAGTGTAGACTGTGCTAACAGCACTTCCGAGAAACAACTGGCGGTGTTGTAACCCAGGGATGAGAAGAGAACAGGGTGGAGGCAGCAGGACTTTTTGCCGTTCACACAGCAGGGGAACAGCTGACATTACTGAACCCCAGTAAACAGGAGCAAGTGTAGACTGTGCTAACAGCACTTCCGAGAAACAACTGGCGGTGTTGTAACCCAGGGATGAGAAGAGAACAGGGTGGAGGCAGCAGGACTTTTTGCCGTTCACACAGCAGGGGAACAGCTGACATTACTGAACCCCAGTAACACAGGGAGCAAGTGTAGACTGTGCTAACAGCACTTCCGAGAAACAACTGGCGGTGTTGTAACCCAGGGATGAGAAGAGAACAGGGTGGAGGCAGCAGGACTTTTTGCCGTTCACACAGCAGGGGAACAGCTGACATTACTGAACCCCAGTAACACAGGAGCAAGTGTAGACTGTGCTAACAGCACTTCCGAGAAACAACTGGCGGTGTTGTAACCCAGGGATGAGAAGAGAACAGGGTGGAGGCAGCAGGACTTTTTGCCGTTCACACAGCAGGGGAACAGCTGACATTACTGAACCCCAGTAACACAGGAGCAAGTGTAGACTGTGCTAACAGCACTTCCGAGAAACAACTGGCGGTGTTGTAACCCAGGGATGAGAAGAGAACAGGGTGGAGGCAGCAGGACTTTTGCCGTTCACACAGCAGGGGAACAGCTGACATTACTGAACCCAGTAACACAGGAGCAAGTGTAGACTGTGCTAACAGCACTTCCGAGAAACAACTGGCGGTGTTGTAACCCAGGGATGAGAAGAGAACAGGGTGGAGGCAGCAGGACTTTTTGCCGTTCACACAGCAGGGGAACAGCTGACATTACTGAACCCCAGTAACACAGGAGCAAGTGTAGACTGTGCTAACAGCACTTCCGAGAAACAACTGGCGGTGTTGTAACCCAGGGATGAGAAGAGAACAGGGTGGAGGCAGCAGGACTTTTTGCCGTTCACACAGCAGGGGAACAGCTGACATTACTGAACCCCAGTAACACGGGAGCAAGTGTAGACTGTGCTAACAGCACTTCCAAGCAACAACTGGCGGTGTTGGAGCCCAGGGTCAAGGAGGATGTTTAAATACTAGATCAAGTATTTTCCTTGTTACGTGTCAATTAAAATGTCTATACTCCAAACAAGAGAAATATAACCTTTAGTACCATAAGATGATGATTTTACTTTAAAAAATATATGTAAATTAATAATTGACAAACATAAACGCATACATTAACATGTTGAAAAGCAATGCAAACCACAATAAAAATCGGTTAAATAATCTGCTATACGGTTTTAAATAAAAGCATACAAGTACATATCAGAATCCATTAATGATGGATAAGTAACAGTATGTACACCATTTTCATTTGCTGAATAATATCACTAAAAAGTTTTTAAAAATATCTAAAATTTCCATCATGTAATACTGATAATATGTGCCAATCATTTATATTAACAAAAAAAACCTTTAAAAAGTGCATAGTGAAAACAGCTATTTATGCCTGACTGTGGACTTGCAAGCATGACAACGGATAGATAAGGTATATATAGATGAGACTGCATAGCCACAGATGGTGAATGGCCATGTAATACTGTACCTCAATAAAGTGTGCGTTACTACTACATCCTTTTTTTATATAGCTTTATAAAAGGGTACGTGCATGTATGCTTGCGCCTTTGTTTGGACGCACAGACTGGCTTCCTGCTGTGACGCGTTGGGTATTGGAGCGTCTGTGCGTCTTATGACGCAGACTAACATTCACGGTGCGCATCGTTCATCATCGCAAGCGTACCGACAACACAAAGGCGTTGTCATGACTGCTTTACTCAGTAAACATGCACCTATGATGAAACATACACGCATGTGCCCTATTACATAACAAGCTACAAGAAAAATGCGTGTGAGGTGTGACACAGCTGTTTTGTTAAGGTACAGTATTATATCGACATTGTACAGGTGTCGCTATTCAGTCTGATAAATAGATATCATTCACCTATTCTATCAGTTGTCGTTCTTTCAGCACCACTTACAGGTATATATTTTGCTATTGTGACTATGCACTATTGACTTTACCAAGGTAATGCATGATTTTTGTTAGCGATTATCATGTTTACATGAAGGACCTTTATGATATGGGCTGTTAACTTTCTAATCAAATATGTATTTTTTAAAATGACACAAATATAAGTAATGTTGAAGAGGACTATTCCTACATGCATTGTTTGCACAATATTACAGGTGTACATCACGTCCCTTAATCAACATTGGATATTATATTTACTTGTATGCTTTTATTTCAAAGGCAAGAACACTGAAGTATAACCTTCGCACTGCAGCAGTTGTCAAAGTTCAACCCACATTATGCACTTCCAACATTGCAGTATTTGAGTCATCATGATGTGAGTTGGATTTGTCTAAGCTATGGAGTGACAAGGTTGACCATCAGTATCCTATAGCATAAGTAGGCTTTTGTGTTTGCATTTGTTTTCGACATGTGCATATCTGTAATAATATGTCACAATTATTTTGTTACAGATTTGTGACAAAGACAAATCATTTTATGGTTTGAAAGTTGACGTTTCAAATGTTTACAGCTTAGAAATATGGTGTAGCCTCATATCTATGTGTAGCACTAGACACTTTGAGATGTCATGTTTTTTTCACCATGATTAGGTAGCTAGCAGTAATTTTTGCCGACACACAGCAGGGGAACAGCAGGCGTTACTGAACCCCACAAACACATCAGCGATTGTTTTCATCTGTGCATCTAACACTTCTGAGCAGCAACTGGCGCTGTTGAAGCCAGGGTCAAGGAGGGTGTAGGCAGAGGCCTAGTATGAGACGTTTGAAGTTGAAGTTGTAGTTAGCAGCAGTAATTTTTGCCAGACACACAGCAGGGGAACAGCAGGCGTTACTGAACCCACAAACACATCAGCGATTGTTTTCATCTGTGCATCTAACACTTCTGAGCAGCAACTGGCGCTGTTGAAGCCCAGGGTCAAGGAGGGTGTAGGCAGAGGCCTAGTATGAGACGTTTGAAGTTGAAGTTGTAGTTAGCAGCAGTAATTTTTGCCAGACACACAGCAGGGGAACAGCAGGCGTTACTGAACCCCACAAACACATCAGCGATTGTTTTCATCTGTGCATCTAACACTTCTGAGCAGCAACTGGCGCTGTTGAAGCCCAGGGTCAAGGAGGGTGTAGGCAGAGGCCTAGTATGAGACGTTTGAAGTTGAAGTTGTAGTTAGCAGCAGTAATTTTTGCCAGACACACAGCAGGGGAACAGCAGGCGTTACTGAACCCCACAAACACATCAGCGATTGTTTTCATCTGTGCATCTAACACTTCTGAGCAGCAACTGGCGCTGTTGAAGCCCAGGGTCAAGGAGGGTGTAGGCAAAATATTGAGTTATTGCCTTGTTACGTGGCCATTGCAAATGTATGTACTTCAAACAAGAATAAATGAATTTTACTACAACAATAAAATGATAAATTTCAATTACAAGAATAGAAAAATATTTATACTTGACAGTCCTCTGTGGTTGATAACGTTTAATGGCTAACTGAAAATATGGTAACAAATTCAAAGCTTTCGAGACTACTCAGGTGTCTTCATCAGGCTAAGAGTAAAGCCAAAAATGAAGAATCACATATTTCTACACACAACAGGACACAGGAATAGCTAAGACAAGTGAGGGAGGGACAAGTGAGGGGAGACCGGCAACAAAAAGGAGAACAAGGATGAATTATCAGCGCCACACAATCACAGATAAATTAATGAATTTACCTGTGGCAAAAGACTTTTGTATGCCCGGTCATAGCATCATGGATATGGAATTACTGGTATTAAAATATAACTTCAAATATGAGAAACGTACAAAGGTTTCATAATATAAGCTCATCATGACCTTTGACACTGTTAGTGATGGAATGAATAGATCACATGGATTTATGTCATTCTATATCAATTAAGGAATCTGCGTCTATGCCCTTCCAGGGTCATGAAAACCCAAAAAAATACGCCAATGAGAGGGCAATCAAACTTTCTATCCTTATCTAGGAACTGTTCCAATATTTATGTTCATCCCTGTGAGATAATGACAGTTCTGATACACGTCACTTACTTGTCTTACCTATTGCACTATTCCTGTGTCCTGTTGTGTATAGAAATATGTGATGCTTAATTTTTTTATTTAGTCTTTCCCTGATGAAGAGACGTGAGTAGCCTTGAAAGCTTGCAATTTGTTTCCATCTTTTCAGTTATCCATTAAAAGGTATCAACCACTGCTGACTCTGAAGTCTAAATATTTTTCTATCTACTGGCTAACACGGTACAAAGATACACATGTTTTCTAATTTCAAGAAGGAAAAATAAAGAAAATACAAATATAAACGCATATATGCACATGCCAAAAATAAATGGAACAACACAACACCCAAAAAATTGGTAACAAAATATAGTGTTGTAAATTTAAGAATAAAAGTCCATTTTTTTTTTATGAATAATGCTTAAGGAACGCTATGTTAAACCATAACATAGTGAAGACAATGGATTTTGTAATAGTCACTCATCATCATCATCGCAAATTTTATGTGACAGTCACAGACATTTCAATTATTTAAGTTCATAAAATCGTAACTTTCTATAGCATGTATGACATGTCCAGCATGGACTCATCAATGTGATTGATGACACAATAATGTACGATAAAAAATAACCATTTAAAAAAACATTAGGCATTGTTTGTCACAATTTAAGTGTGTGCCTGCAAGTGTAGGTGAAACAAAGGCTACGGATAGCAAAGGTATATTCTATGTCTGTATCAGACAGTGGACAGCCTCTGATGGGTAATGCCGATGTTATACTGTACGTCAATAAAGTCTGCGGCTGAAATCATGCATTTTTTGCTTGTAGAGTGTTGAAGAGGGTAAAAGAATGTCTGGTTGCGCAAAGCTTTATCCGTCAACACTACCTTCCTACTGTCACGCGTAGGGTAGGGTAGCGTGTGGCAATTAGCTGACTATCAAATGTGAGGTTAGGCTGCGTTATTGCGCACTAGGGACCAAAAAAAAAATACAGCAGTAATAATTTAATGTGTAATACTCCACCTATGACAAACAAAAAAATTACGTTCCCTCTTTAACAATGTACAAGACTAACAAGCCTAATGGTTGACGCTGACTTAATTGAGATACAGTATTACATCAACATTGTCCATGAGTAACTATGCACTGTGATACCTATATACCAGTATTAATTTATATCTCTTGTGGTTGTTTCAACAGCACTTGCAGGTATAACTACCTATTGTCAGTATGCATGATGCACTTTCTAGATGTAATAATTTATTATTGGACATTATTACCATGTTTACATGCTGGCCATTTCATATATGGTGTTTGAAGTTACAGTTGGCATCAGTATGTGTATTTTATAATGTCTGTCATAAATAAAACTCGTGATGATGATGATGAGGATTTAATGATTCGTACATCCATTGACTGCATTATCTTACAGGTACAGATAAAGTTCCTTAAAAAGCATTAATTCATAAGTCTGAAATGTACTTTTATGCATTAATTTCAAAATGTGAAGAGTAGACTATGTTTTATTTTTTGTTACCATTTCTAATAGACATGTGCAGATATGCGCTGTGATGACAAATTATTATTTGTCCATATTTGTCATAAAAATTTATCATTCTAGGCCTGCAAAACTTCACAATTTCATGTTTTCAGCATAACAAGCAGGGTGACGGCTCTTCCCTATTTGGAGCATGTTGGTCATGTGTTTTTCTGTCCATGTGTCGGGAACAGGAGACTTCTTGCCGTTGACACAGCAGGGGAACAGCTGGCGTTACTGAACCCCACTAACAGTAGAGCTTGTGTTTTGTTCTGTGGACACGACACTTCTGAGCAGCAACTGGCAGTGTTGGAGCCCAGGGAGTAGAGTTCAGGTGGTAGAAAGATGAACATAACAGGAGACATGGATAACGTTGCGAACCAGTTATTTAATCTGAAAACGGACAGACAAATTCTGGCGAGATCCATGCCTTGTTCATTTTCAGAAAAGTAAGCCGGTCTACATTATCGGAGGATAGTCGCATGCGACGGTCTGTTAGTACACCACCTGCAGCACTAAAGACGCGCTCGATAATACACTGGCAGCAGGGCAAGCCAGCACCTCCAATGCATATGGCTAAGCTCTGGCCATGTATCCAGCTTAGAGACCCAAAACTTGAATGGGGAAGAGCCATCTGGGAGTACACTGAGAGGCAAAGCCAAGTAGTCTGTCACCATCTGACGGATACGTTGCCTCCGCTGACTGGAGCCTCTCGGATGGTGTAGACATTTGTGGCGCTGCCACAAAACTTTGCCACATTTTGAACATACTGGTCTTTCCCTGTGCAGAGGCACTGCGTGTGCTCCCTCTTGTTGCAGAGCTCTCTACACTGCCTCGACGCACAGAGCTGCTTTGTAAAGCAGTAGCAGCAGCAGTGCTCTCGGCAGTAAGGTAGAACATTAGGGATTGCACCAGTGTGTCTTGGTACTCCCAGCATTTTTACGCTCCCGGTTTCAACTGTGGTGTTGTATGAGGCTTTTGACGTTTGTCCCGGGTAGCGAGGGTTCTAGGAGGGTGTTACACCCAATAATCAGACGTCGTGAGAATGTGGGCGATGCGGCGGTCGTTTCTTAGGCACTGCAGCATGAAATCAACCATGTGCTGCAGACTCCCAAATGGCAAAGAAACGCTGTCCTCTGCAAGAGGCGTTATCTCTGCCTGCTCTGCATCACCCCACCCTCGCTCTACATACTGACTAGAGCGTTGTGTACCTCCCTCTGGAGCGATGTCTTCCTCCTCCATTGACTCCTCCTCCTCATCCTCCTCACAAAGTGAGCCCTGCCCAGCCCTTTGTGAGGAACCACGTTGCGCTGACTTTCCAGAAGGTGATGGAATTTGTGACTCCTCATCCTCCACCTCTTCCAAAACCTCATCCCTTATTGCTTGCAGTGTTTTTTGAAGCAGGCAGATAAGGGGGACAGTCAGGCTGACTAGTGCATCATCTGCACTCGCCATCCGCGTTGACTCATCAAACGCACGCAAAACGTGGCACATGTCCTTCATAGTGGCCCACTCATTAATGGTGAAGTGTGGACGGCGCAAATTGCGTGTTGATTGCGCCTGATGCAGCTGATACTCCATAACTGCTGGCTGCTGCTCACACAACCGCTCCAACATATGTAACGTTGAATTCCACCTGGTTGATACGTCACATATGATGCGATGTTCAGGAAGGCGCAATCTGCGTTGCAGAGCTGCAATGCGCGATCTGGCCATGCTGGAACGTCGCAAGTGAGCGCACTCTAGGCGGACCTTGTGCAGCAGTGCATCAAGATCCGGATAGTCCCTCAAAAAACTCTGCACGACCAAGTTGAGCACATGTGCCAGACATGGTATGTGAGTGAGGTTGCCAAGGCCCAGAGCTGCCACCAGATTTCGGCCATTGTCACACACTACCAAGCCTGGCTGGAGATTCGCTGGCAAAAACCACACGTCGCTCTCCTGCTTGATGGCATTCCAGACCTCCTGCGCTGTGTGGCTTCGATTCCCCATGGGAATTAATTTCAGAACGGCCTGTTGCCGTTTGGCCACGGCTGTGCTCATATCGGTCGCATCAGGTAAGCGTCCACGGGTCCATGTGGAGGTAGACCGTGACGGCTCCTGCAGCGATGATTCTGAGGAACTGGAGTAGGAGGAGGAGTCAATGTGGACAGACTTGATTCCGGCAATCCTTGGAGTTGGCAGAACACGTACAGCGCCACTCGCAAGATCTGTACCCGGCTCCACAACATTCACCCAATGGGCAGTGAGTGAAAGGTATCGTCCCTGGCCATGGGTACTGGTCCACGCATCGGTGGTCAGGTGGACCTTGCTACTGACGGCGTTTAGTAGCGCATGTTTAATTTTTGCCTCAACATGCTTTTGCAGACCAGGGACGGCTTGCCTGCTGAAATAAAATCGGCTGGGCACATTGTATTGTGGGACTGCCAATGCCATTAATTCACGGAAACTGTCAGTCTCCACCAGCCTGAATGACAGCATTTCAAGGGACAGGAGTTTTGCAATGCCAGCATTCAGAGCCTGTGCTCGTGGATGGTTTGCCGAGTATGGCCGTCTTTTATCCCATGCCTGTGCTACCGATGGCTGTTTTGTGGCCTGGGTGTGTGAGGATGACAGGGAACTTGCAGCTGTGGGTGGAATAACACTGTGTCTCTGGACAACAGTGACAGAGGTTCTTCCATGGCGATCCTTTGAGGAAGCCGAACCAGCTGTGTGTGAACTGGAGGAAGAGGCTCCAACACGAGCTGAAGATGTAGGTGCTGCTGTAGGTTGGCCTACATCTCCAGTGTGTCTTTGTAACTCAACAAAGTGCTTTGACCGCACATGTTTCCACATATTTGTTGTATTAAGGTTACTGACACTTTTACCTCTTTTAATTTTTTGATTACACAGCTTGCATTTGACATAGCAAATATCATCTGCAACTGTATCAAAAAAGGACCACGCAGAGCAAGTCCTGGGAGCGCCCGGTTTGGCTGTTGGAAGAGAACTGCTCCGAACGGGTGCCAAACTGGAGGCTACAGGCAAGCGAGTCTGCAGCCTACCTCTCCCTACTGTTTGGACCGTTGGTGCAATCTCTTCCTCAGAGCTGCTCCCACCACCTTCCTGTTCCTCACGCCATGTTGGGTCTTGGACCTCATCATCTCCACCACTACCCTCTTCCAACACCTGCTGTTGTTGGGTGGTCTGGCCAGCACCATGCTCAACAGAAACTGGCAACTGAGTCTCATCATCATCAGATGCGTTCTGCGGTGTGCTGACCATCGGCACTGGCTCACCCGCCTCTTCAGATTCAGAGAGACACAGCTGTTGCGCATCACTGCATACTGCCTCTTCTTCACATTCCAGAATGCTGCTTGGCTGGGCCCCTGTTTCCAAGCCAACAGATTCTGAGAACAGAAGCAGAGACTCAGCTGGCTCCTGTACAGAGCTCTCTGACTGCCTGGGCAATTTGGCAGGCGGTGAAGAGACTGATGGTTGTTCAACAGTGCTGTGGTCCTGAGAGGAGGTGGAAGCTATTGAAGTCGATGCATTGGCTGCCATCCAACCAACAACGGCTTCAATTTGTTCTTCACGCAGCAGGGGGGTACGCTGAGCTCCTACAAAAGTGCGCATAAAGGAACGCTCACGGGGAAAACTGGTGGATGCTGTGTCACTGGGTGCGGCAGCAGCCACAGAATCCCCACGTCCTCTCCCTGCTGCAAATCCACGGCCTCGACCACGACCACGTGCCTTACTCACTGACTTCTTCATCTTGGTAGATTGATAAAGAAAGTCAGAAAAGTTAAGGCCTAAGTGTGGTTATTCCTCACAGACTACAGTGAACCCTGCAGACAACTGTTCAGTATCTGTGAAAGGCCCCTTTGTGTACTTCTATAGTGTTTGCAACCAATGTATTGTATACGGATGGAAGCGCGTCACACTAATAGATTAGATTTTTTTCCACTAAAATGGAGCAGCACCAATTAGAGAAAAATGTGAAGGATGAGGCAGTGACACACGCTCAGCAGACTACAACCGGCAGTGGTTGAAGAACAAACTGGAGCGTAATCTGCACTCACAAAATGAAAAGCTCACAGACTACAGTGAACACTGAAACACAACTGTTCTGTAGCTGTTAAAGGCCCCTTTGTGTACTTCTATAGTGTTTGCAACCAATGTATTGTATACGGATGGAAGCGCGTCACACTAATAGATTAGATTTTTTTCCACTAAAATGGAGCAGCACCAATTAGAGAAAAATGTGAAGGATGAGGCAGTGACACACGCTCAGCAGACTACAACCGGCAGTGGTTGAAGAACAAACTGGAGCGTAATCTGCACTCACAAAATGAAAAGCTCACAGACTACAGTGAACACTGAAACACAACTGTTCTGTAGCTGTTAAAGGCCCCTTTGTGTACTTCTATAGTGTTTGCAACCAATGTATTGTATACGGATGGAAGCGCGTCACACTAATAGATTAGATTTTTTTCCACTAAAATGGAGCAGCACCAATTAGAGAAAAATGTGAAGGATGAGGCAGTGACACACGCTCAGCAGACTACAACCGGCAGTGGTTGAAGAACAAACTGGAGCGTAATCTGCACTCACAAAATGAAAAGCTCACAGACTACAGTGAACACTGAAACACAACTGTTCTGTAGCTGTTAAAGGCCCTTTGTGTACTTCTATAGTGTTTGCAACCAATGTATTGTATACGGATGGAAGCGCGTCACACTAATAGATTAGATTTTTTTCCACTAAAATGGAGCAGCACCAATTAGAGAAAAATGTGAAGGATGAGGCAGTGACACACGCTCAGCAGACTACAACCGGCAGTGGTTGAAGAACAAACTGGAGCGTAATCTGCACTCAAAAAATGAAAAGCTCACAGACTACAGTGAACACTGAAACACAACTATTCCTATCTGTGAAAGCTCCTTTGTGTACTTCTATAGTGTTTGCAACCAATGTATTGTATACGGATGGAAGCGCGTCACACTAATAGATTAGATTTTTTTCCACTAAAATGGAGCAGCACCAATTAGAGAAAAATGTGAAGGATGAGGCAGTGACACACGCTCAGCAGACTACAACCGGCAGTGGTTGAAGACAAACTGGAGCGTAATCTGCACTCACAAAATGAAAAGCTCACAGACTACAGTGAACACTGAAACACAACTATCTGTGCTAAAAGCCCTTTGTTACTTCTATAGTGTTTGCAACCAATGTATTGTATACGGATGGAAGCGCGTCACACTAATAGATTAGATTTTTTTCCACTAAAATGGAGCAGCACCAATTAGAGAAAAATGTGAAGGATGAGGCAGTGACCACCTCAGCAGACTACAACCAGCAGTGGTTGAAGTAAAACTGGAGCGTGATCTGCACTCAAAAATCAAAACCTCACAGACTGCAGTGAACACTGAAACACAACTATTCACTATCTGTGAAAAGCTCCTTTTGTACTTCTATAGTGTTTGCAACCAATGTATTGTATACGGATGGAAGCACGTCACACTAATAGATTTGATTTTTTTCTAATATAATGGAGCTGCACCAATTCCACTAAATAAAATAAAAAAAAAAAAGAGTCAGTGACACGTGCAGATGCCTACAAACAGCGGTGGATGCAGAGCAAACTGCAGCGTCACCTGCACTGTCACACACACACCTTGCACAGAGCTGTTAAAACAACACTGGCAAAATGAAGCTTTACACAGCGGTTGGTAAACTAGCCTGCCTCAAGCACAGTAGTACACAAAATCGCAATATCTAACTGTCCCTCAGAGTCAGCACAGCAGCGTTCTGTCCCTATCTGAATTCACAGCACAGTGACGCTAAAATGGCTGCGGCGCCTTTTATAGTGCATTCTGACATCATTTCAGCAGCCAATCACAGCCATGCCATTAGTTAAGATGACCGCAGCATTACAGGATGTGCCCACACTTCGTAGGATTCCTCATTGGCTGACTAAAATCACATTGCCTCTCAAAGAATTATGGGAACTTCCGATTCCGGTATACGATATTGAAAAAGTATCGGAATTAAGTATCGGAATTCCGATAACGCGAATATCGGCCGATACCCGATTAACTTCGGTCATCGAATGCTGAAATACTGTAGCTGCACCAGGTGTTGGGTTACCATTGACAACAGTACATTTTCATGGGCTGGAGTAACGTAGGGTCACATAGTTGCACCGTAACAAAATTGTCACTGCCACATTTAACTATGAGATTCTGGTCCGGTGGCAAATCTTCCATCTCCCAGCTAACAACTTCTGTATCAGATCCTCCTCCGCCAAGGCAAGGTACTCCTACGCAGTACACTCTCTGGCCACCAGGTTCATGCGATTTCAGAAATGCAACTGGTTGGCACTGGTGCCGACGACTGTTCGTGGGACGGGTAATACAGGCCAAAGACAGAAAACAATGGAAATCTCTCCACCATTAGTTACTCATTAATGCAAATTAACCACACCCCCACCCTCGTCTCACTTCCCCGCTGACGTGTTTATATCACCAGGGCGGATAGGATAATGTTTTAAGTCCCCATGAATACCAACATCCCATTTTCAAGCATATACTCGCTATTTGGACGTGGCATGCATCGTATTAGGTCACGAGATACCTAGTCCAGATTAAGCCACTAGCAGGGTTACCCTCACTCCACTTTACCATAATTGGTTCCATACTGGGCCCTATGGATTTGCCCACTGCACACATGTGTTCTGCATATGAGAGTGATAGTAGCCAAGAGTTGTTGTCCATGGGCTCAGTCAGGTGGGGGCAATCAGCTCTCACAGTCCGGATTTCTTGGCACGCCAACAGAATGGGGCTGTAAGGTTCTTTGTCTCTGTTGACATGTTCCTTGAAACTCAGTTTTCCGTCGGCCATTTTGCTTTCTGTCTTTCTGCAGCTCTTGCCCTCAGTTAATATGGAGTTTCCAGTTTTCATGTTCCCGCCCTGATTCTTCCCTCTTGCTTCTTAAGCAGCCTCAGCTGAACAATCAGTGCTCCTGAATCAAGCCTCAGTCAGTCTGTGACCTGACTCCTGGAAACCTTGGACTTGTACTCCAGCTATTCCCTACTGAGGAACCTTGGAACACTTTGGACTCTGGAAACCTGCTGTTTGGTGAATCCATGTTTGCAGAGGAATTACGGTACAGAGAAGAGATCCTGAACCTGCTTTGGAGATTTATTGTAGTGCTTGAAGTTACTCTGGCCTGCTGTGTCTCCTGTCGCTGTTCCTGCAAACTGTGTGAACTTTTCAGCATGCTTGTATGAAGTAATACAAGTCATTTCATTTCAACCTATGTCTCCTGTGTTTTCCTCGCACCCAAGCACAAGACGCTATAGGAACTGTACACTATACATGACAAGATTCAGGAGCCAATGTTTAGTGTCTGCTGGGTCTGGGAAAGCCGTGTCTGCTGTGACTGTGGATATCAGATGTCCGTTTAATACCTTATGTGATGACAGTGGTTGTGACTTCTCACAACCATTCCAGGTGAGCGCATTCCTTAAATTTTACTCTGGAGTGTTACCACAGGTAAACACTATTGTTTTTTTTTTTCTTTCCTCTTCTCCTTCCAGCACTTCTGCCTTAAAAGATCTGGAAGATGGAGGCCCGCATAAAGGAACTTTGCGGAGTGACTGATACAATCCTTTCAGATGTACAGACTTTAAAACCCGTTTTGCAAGCCTACAGGACCTCACTAATCATAATTTGCAAGTGTTTGGACAGACTACCCAGGAATTGCGAGCCAGGATTGAGGCTCTAGAGGAACGAGCCCAGGCTCCTGCCATAACCCCGAGTTCTGGGATCCCCAAATTACCTCCTTTTCTTTTGGCGGTGAACGTGAGAAATTCAGGGGATTTATTAATCAATGCAATTTATTTTTCTCTGCACATGCTTCACAATTTCCCACTGAACGATCCAAAGTGCTTACTATAATCATGTTGCTTACCAATAAGGCTTTGATGTGGGCAAACCCTCTGATTGAGACTGAGGATGATTGTTTGAATCACCTTGATGCTTTTATTTCAGCCATGGGGCAGGTGTTTGATGACCCCAATCGAGGTGCAACAGCTGAAGCAGCCATGTTAACTTTGCGCCAAGGTAAGCGTTCAGTAGCCGAATATGCCCTGGATTTCAGGAGATGGGCTCTTGATACCACTTGGGACACTTCCGCTAAAAAATCTATTTTCGGAAAGGGTTGTCTCCACTGATTAAGGATGAACTTGCTCGTGCCGACCCTCCCACTGCGTTAGGTGACTTTATTAACTATTGTATCCGTATTGATGCTCGTCTGACTGAACGCAGACAAGAGAGATGGTTCGAAAATAATCGCACTAACCTTTTGCTACCTCCCTCCTCAGCTAAGGAACCTTTGAGTAGGATCACAAGGGAACCAGAACCTGAACCCATGCAGGTGGACTCTTTACAAAGACGGGTTAGTGATGCACGCAAAGAACATCGTATAAAGGAAAATCTATGTTTCTACTGTGGTAAGTCAGGGCACTTCATTATAAACTGCCCAGCCGTTCTCATAAGACTACTGCAGCAGTCATTCACTGTGAGTGTTGCGAGAGGAGCTCTGTCATGTCCGAGCCTCAGGCTCCTGAGAGATCTGCTGCAAGAGATCTTGATTTCTCGGACTTAAACTCTGTTAGTTCTGGGGACGATGACGGTATAAACGCTGCAATTTTTCAAGTTTCCTCAGCGGTGTCCCAGCTGAGTTGTAAAAGAAACAATTCTCATTGCTTCCTTTCCATCAAACTCTGGGTTGACTCAGTCTGGGTGTCTAGCTCTGCTATGATCGACTCAGGAGCAAGTGGAAATTTTATGGATATCTCCTTTGCTCTGAAACAGGGGATACGTTCAGTGAAGAAGGCTACTCCAGTACAGATGGAGACTGTGGATGGCTCTCTACTGACTTCTGGACCAGTGGATCAAGAAACAGAGCCTTTGAGGGTCCTTATGGGTAAAGATCATCAGGAGAAAATGTCTTTTATGCTTATCTCTTCTCCCCACTTTCCCATTATTCTAGGGCTACCATGGCTGCAGGCGCAGAATCCTACGATTAACTGGGAGACCAAGGAATTACACTTTCCGGAGAAACAGATGAGTCAAGGAGTTTCAGCTTGCTCTGTTCCTAAAGGAACCATGTCAGTCCCTGAACTACCAGCTGTATACCAGGACTATGTGGATTTATGTGACAAGAAGAACGCTGATCAGCTTCCTCCTCACCGTCCATATGATTGTCCAATTGAATTATTGCCTGGAGCCGAGATACCTTTTGGTAAGATTACCCCTAGCGGGGCCCGAGCTAAAAGCTTTGAAGGATACATAGATGAAAATCTAGCCAAAGGCTTCATACGCCCCTCTTCATCTCCCGCAGGTGCACCCATCTTCTTTGTGAAGAAGAAAGATGGATCTCTGAGACCCTGCATAGACTATAGGGAACTCAATAAGGTTACTATTAGAAACCGTTATCCATTGCCTTTAATCCCTGAGTTGTTGGAGAGAGTGCGGCACGCCAAAATTTTCTCTAAACTGGATCTCCGTGGGGCCTATAACTTGGTCCGTATTAGACCTGGGGATGAATGGAAGACTGCATTTCAGGTCACGCTATGGACACTTTGAATATCTAGTTATGCCTTTTGGTCTGAGTACCGCCCCAGCCACTTTCCAACACTTGGTGAATGACATCTTCAGGGATCTCCTAGATACATTTGTGGTGATTTATCTGGATGATATTCTAATTTTTTCTAACTCCACAGAGGAACATCATGGACATGTGAGAATGGTCTTAGAACGCCTAAGACAAAACCATCTCTACATCAAACTTGAAAAGTGTGAATTCCATAGGACCGAAATTCAATTTCTGGGGTATGTACTATCTACGCAAGGGATTAGTATGGATGGAAGCAAGACCCAAGCCATCAAGGATTGGCCAATTCCTAGAAATGTGAAGGAGGTTCAGCGCTTCATCGGGTTTGCCAACTTCTATAGACGTTTCATTAGGAATTTCTCTGAGGTAGTGTCACCTATCACCCAACTTACCCGGAAACAGTCTAGGTTCTCCTGGACCCCGCAAGCGCAGGAAGCATTTTCCTGTTTAAAGGATAAATTTACCACCGCACCTATCTTAGTACATCCCAACCCGAGCTTGCCTTCATAATAGAGGTGGATGCTTCAGACTGTGCCGTTGGAGCTATACTCTCTCAGAGAACAGGTGAGAAGAATGTCTTGCATCCCTGTGCCTTCTTTTCCCAGCAGTTGTCTTCGGCTGAGAGGAACTACGATGTGGGCAATAGAGAATTGTTGGCCATTATTGCCGCCTTCAAGGAATGGAGACACCTTCTTCAGGGAGCTGCACAGCAAATAGTCGTCCTGACAGACCATCGTAACCTTGAATTTATCAGGTCGGCTAAGTGCCTGACTCCTCGCCAGGCTCGCTGGAATCTTTTCCTAAACCAATTTAATTTTGTCATTTCTTATAGACCAGGATCGCGCAATGGAAAGGCTGATGCACTCTCTAGGATTCATTCAGCAGAGACACGTCCACTTACTCCTCCTAAGACTATTCTTCCTGACTCTAGATTCCTGGGAGTGATTCATAATCAAGACCTACTTAAGGACATCAAGGAAGCATACCATGCGGATTCTTTGTTGGCTCAACCCCAAGGGACGTAAGTCTTGTTTTTAAGAATGGTGTGTGGATTCAGGGACAACGTCTGTATATACCTGAAACAGTCAGATTGAGAGTATTGCAACTCATTCACGATTCCAAGATAGCCGGGCATAGGGGAATTCTAAAGACACAAGAATTTCTTTCTCGTTTCTTTTGGTGGCCCACTTACAGGAAAGATGTTTTAAACTATGTCACTTCATGTGAAGTCTGTGCAAGATGCAAAACACCTCGCTCCTCACCAACTGGTCTGTTGCAACCTCTTCCCACCCCGTCCCACCCGTGGGGATCCATTTCTATGGACTTCATTGTGGAGTTACCAACCTCTCAAGGGAAGAACACCATTCTAGTGGTGGTTGATCGTCTAACAAAGGCAGCTCATTTTATCCCTTGTGTCGGTTTACCCACTGCAAAACAGACATCAGACTTAATGATTAAGAATGTGTTTCGCTTACATGGAGTACCGGATGAGGTCATTTCGGATCGAGGGGTGCAATTCACTTCAAGGTTTTGGCAAAATTTCTGTGCCGCATTGGACATTAAAGTAAACCTTTCTTCTGCTTTTCATCCCCAGACTAATGGACAGACAGAACGAACCAATCAGACCCTGGAGCAGTATCTCCGCTGCTTTATCTGCCACCTACAGATGATTGGGTGGATCTACTTCCACTGGCTGAGTTCTCTTATAACAACTCTCAGAGTGCCTCCACTAAGCAGTCTCCTTTTTACTCCAATCTAGGTTATCATCCTAACATTCTTCCTCGATTTCCCATAGATACGCCCTTGCCGGCAGTGGCTGAAAGAATCACTTCTTTACAAAAGAATATGGATCTTCTAAAGGAAAATCTAGAATTGGCTCAGGAAAGGTACAAGAAAGCAGCAGATAAATTTCGTAAACCTGCACCAGCTTTCAAGGTAGGAGATTTGGTCTGGCTGTCAACCAGAAATCTTAAAATAAAGATTCCATCGTCTAAATTGGGACATAAGTACATTGGACCTTATAAGATCAGTAAGATTATAAGTGCTGTTGCTTGTCGTCTTCAACTGCCCAGAACTATGAGAATCCACCCTGTGTTTCATGTATCCCTACTAAAGGCTGCAACACCCAATACGTTTCCTGGACGTTCTTCTCCTTGCCCTGACCCAGTGCTGGTCGATGGTCAGGAAGAATTTATGGTGGAAAGGATTCTAGATTCCAGGTTGTACAGAAATCAGTTGCAATATTTGATTAAATGGCAGGGCTACCCAGTGGAGGACAACTCATGGGAACCAGTCAATAACGTTAATGCTCCTCGCCTGCTCCGCCAGTTTCATCAGAGGTACCCTGACAAGCCTGGTCTGAGGTCATCCGGAGGTTGTCCCTAAGGGGGGAGTAATGTAAGGTTCTTTGTCTCTTTTGACATGTTCCTTGAAACTCAGTTTTCCGTCGGCCATTTTGCTTTCTGTCTTGCTGCAGCTATCTTGCCCTCAGTTAATATGGAGGTTCCAGCTTTCATGTTCCCGCCCTGATTCTCTCCTCTTGCTTCTTAAGCAGCCTCAGCTGAACAATCAGTGCTCCTGAATCAAGCTTCAGTCAGCCTGTGACCTGACTCCTGGAAACCTAGGATTTTGGACTCCAGCTATTTCCTACTGAGGAACTTTGGAACACTTTTGGACTCTGGAAACCTGCTGTCTGGTGAATCCATGTTTGCAGAGGAATTACGGTACAGAGAAGAGATCCTGAACCTGCTTTGGAGAGTTATTGTAGAGCTTGAAGTTACTCTGGCCTGCTGTGTCTCCTGCCTCTGTTCCTGCAAACTGTGTGACCTTTTCTGCATGCTTGTATGAAGTAATACAAGTCATTTCATATCAACCTGTGTCTCATGTGTTTTCCTCGCACCCAAGCACAAGACGCTATAGGAACTGTACACCATACATTACATGCACCTAAACCGACATCTGAGGCATTCTTTTGGAGGATAAACTCGTTCTTAAAGTTGGGGGCCACCAGAACCGGTTGCTTATACAGAGCCCCTTTCATTTCTTGAAAGGCCCGTCTCTGCCTTTTCAGACCATTTGACCATTTCCGATTTTGTCCCCTTAAGGAGGTCAGTCGGGAGCATGGCCATCATGGTGAGGTTTGGGATGAACCTCTTGTAGTATCCCACGATCCCCAGGAAGGCTCTAACTTGCTTTTTTGACAGCGGTGTCATCCATGTCTGGATTGCCTCCACTTTACTGACTTGTTGTTTTATCTCACCTCTACCCACTACATATCCCAGGTATTTGGCTTCTTCTTTCCCTAAGGCACACTTCTTCAGGTTGATTGAAAACCCCACCTTCCTTAGAACATCAAACACCGCCTGGACCTTTTCCAGATGACTCTCCCAGTCCGGGCTGAAGATAACAATATTGTCCAGGTATGCCATGGTGTATTGCTTATGGGGTGAAAGGATTCCATCCATCGCTCTCTGGAAGGTCGCCGTGTATCCCCTGCAGTCCAAATGGCATCTGTACATACTGGAAGCATCCTTCCGGCGTAGAAAGCACAATCTTCTCCTTGGCCATGGGGATCTGCCAATAGCCCTTTGTCAAATCCAAGGTGGTTATGTACCTTGCGAGCAAAGTCTCTAGATCAGCTCATCGACGCGTGGCATGGGAGATGCATCGAACTTGGAGACATCATTCAACTTCCGATAGTCATTGCAGAACTTCCATTCCCTATCGGGCTTTGGGACCAGGACAATCGCTTTTGACCAACCACTCTTAGATTCTTCAGTGACCCCGAGTTTCAACATACGCTCCACCTCCTTGAAGATCACTTCTTGATGTGCCTCCAGAATCCCATAAGGCTTCACGTTTACGCGCACATGTGGCTCCATCAGAACTTCGTGTTCTACGACCTTTGTGCACTCCGGCAATTTCAAGAACAGGTCCCTGTTCTTCTGGAGCAACTCCCGGCAGTGCTGTTTTCGGGCCTTAGACAGCATCTCCGCTATGGCGACACCTCCAAACTCACTTTCTGGCTGGCCCAGCCAGTACGGAGTTTCAGCCGGCACCCTTTCTTCCCATGGCTTGACGAGGTTTACATTGTACACCTGATATAGTTCCGTCTTCCCGGTTGATGAATCTTATAGTTTATCTCACCAACCTTCTCCACCATATCATACAGACCTTGCCATTTGGCCAAGAACTTGCTCTCCACATTAGGAATTAGCACAAGGACTCGGTCTCCTGGATTGAACTGCCTTACTCTGGCTGACTGATTGTAGACCCTAGCCTGAGCTTCTTGTTCCTGGAGGAGTTGTCCTTTTACAATGGACATCACCTTCTCAATCCTCTGCTGCATCAGTGCCATGTGTTAGATGATGCTTCTGTGTGGTGTGACTTCGGCTTCCCAGGTATCCTTGGCTGTATCCAGGAGACCTTGTGGATGTCAGCCATACAAAATTTTGAAGGGAGAGAACCCCGTAAAGGTCTGTGGAACCTCACAGATGGAGAACAACAGATACGGTAAGAGACAGTCATTGTTTCGACCGTCCTTTTACATAACTTTCTTCAGCATGCTCTTCAGTGTTTTATTAAACTTTTCAACAAGGCTATCTGTCTGAGGATGGTACACTGAAGTCCTCAACTGGGAGATTTGCAGAACCTTGCATAACTCCCTCATCACCTTACTCATAAAAGGTGTTCCCTGGTTGGTCAGGATCTCCTTTGGTAAACCTGTCGGGGAAAAAACATGGACCAATTCGCGGCCTATACTCTTTGCGGAGGACTTTCTCAGGGGAATTGCCTTAGGATAGCATGTGGCATAGACCAGGATGACCAATATGTATTGATGCCCACGAGCAGATTTAACCAGGGGACTGACCAAGTCCATAGCAATTCTCTCGAGCGGCTCTTCAATAATGGGCAATAGCACAAGGGGCCTTCGAAAGTGAGAGGAGGAGGCAGTTAATTGACACGTAGGGCAGGACCTGCAATAGTTTAATATTTCCTGGTGACACCCGGGACAATAGAACCTCTGCTCGATCCGTTCCTGCATTTTTTCCACTTCCAGATGTCCTCCCAAGATGTGTGAATGGACCATGTCCAACACCTTCCGTCTATAGGTGCCCGGAACTAATAACTGTTCCACCAGCTCCTCTCTCTCACTTTCATGACCCGATACAATAACTTCCCACTCATCATAAAATAGGGAGATCTTGTGATAGTCCCTGACTCCTGTGCCAGAACGTCAGACACAAGGGGCACTTCCTAATCATCCCCTACAAGGACACAAAATGGCCTCTTGGTGTGGTGATCCCTTATTAGGGTTCACTGGTTCCCTATTTGTGCCAATAATAATAATAGGGTGCAACAAGTCCCGAGCGACGCTGACCTCATGTGACTCCGTACCGTGGGCCGTTTCAATGTCCACTCTGGCCATAGGGTAGTCGTTAGCGTCACCATGTATGCACCTGACTTTTTTTTCCCGGGATCAGTTGGAGAGGAAGGGTGGCCCTCACAAGGGTCACTAGACTCCCAGAGTCTAGCAGTGCCGTTACCTCCTGCCTGTTCACCTTCACGGGACAAGCTTGAGGCCCATCGCTGGGTGGACCGTTCACACTGCAGGCTGCATACGCATAATATGAACAACAGTGCTCTGTGCTGCAGTTCATCTTCTCAAAGGTCAGGGGACAACGGGCGGCTATATGGCTTTATAAGGATTCTTTACTGTTAGGGCAGTGAGAATCTGGAATTCCTCTCCTGAGGAGGTGGGGATGGCGAACTCAGCCGAGGGGTTCAAGAGAGGCCTGGATGTCTTCCTGGAGCGTACAATATTGTATCTTACAGTTATTAGGTTCTTTAGAAGGACGTAGACCTGGGGATTTATTCTGATGGAATATAGGCTGAACTGGACACATGGCTTTTTCCGCCTTGATAACTATGTTACTATGTTTCCTCCAGCTAATATCATCACCCGTAGGGACTTTGGATAGCACCTCCTCGCCCCTTTTGACCTTGGACCCTCCCCCTTTTGGGCTCCGACCTGTGGGACCCCAGTATGGAGTGGAGTACTGAGCAGTCTATCTACTACTATCATACTATCTATCATCTATCTATCTATCTATCTATCTATCTATCTATCTATCTATCTATCTATCTATCTATCTATCCATCTATCTATTATATATTATCTATGTATTTTCTATTTATCTATCTATTATCTATCTATCTATTATCTATCTATCTATTATCTATATCTATTATCTATTATCTATCTATTATCTATCTATCTATCATCTATCATCTATCTATTATCTATCTATTATATATTATCTATGTATTTTCTATTTATCTATCTATTATTTATCTATCTATTATCTATCATCTATCTATCTATTATCTATCTATCTATGATTAGAAAAAGAGAAAGGAAAAAGCAGCACAGAAAAGCTTGTTGGGTGCAGGAGGCTCCCAGGTACAAACCTTGTAAATGAATCCAGAGCATGGAGGCCGCTCAGCAGAGACAGAAGCTCGCTCAGGCTGTGTTTCCATGGTCCGGAACCACAGCGCTTTGACGGAGCGGAAATTCCGCACCGCCCAAAGCCCCGCCCCCTTTATGACGCGCGCTCTCTCCGGATGTGTTCAGGACACCTCTGGAACACATCCGGAAAGAACGCAGGGCTACATAGCCCTGTGTTAAATTCCGTTGCGGCGACGCAGCGTCGCCACAATACGCTAGGACATGCTGCGGTCTGAAAAGACGCGCAGCATGTCCGGATACGCAGGTCTGCCGCCTGCGTGTTGTTACGCATAGTGGAGACGGGATTTCTTGAAATCCCCTCCACTATGCTGTAACATCTGGACGCTGCGTGTTTGGCATTGCGCCAACGCACAGCGTCAAACACGCAGCATTTCCTGAAGGAATCCTGATCGTGGAAACTCACCCTCACAGTGTAACGGCCCGTGTGCGTAGAGGTGTGATCCTTCTGGAGGAACCTTGGAGCGAGACGTTGCACCCGGCAATGAACCTGCTGAGAGTTTCTCTCTTCTGGAGCGCTGCCTGCATTTTCTGGATTCTTTTCTTTCTGGAGAGCCAGGTGGCGTCCGATCTTCTTGTGATTGGATTCTACAAGTGAATTCTCCCGGAAGCAGCAATGATGCGACGACTTTGGAGATTATTAAATTACCTCCACAAAACGGTTTAGCAATTGATAGCGTGTAAGTGGCACAATTAACACGCTGAAGTCGGAGCGCGGTGCGGAGCGGTGCGGTGCGGTCGTTACTGCTCACTAATGGCCATCGACATCAATGGATACTAATGAGCAATAAGGAAAATTGCAATTCAGCTTTGAAGAGTGGAATTAAAAATAAATAAGGGGATAATTAAAGCTAAGTGCTACAATTTATCATGTATTTTTTTTTGCAAAATAATGCTTTTCTCCTATTTCATAGAAGGTGCACATTTTTCTCCAATTAAAAAAGTCCAAATGCTGCGATCGGAGCAGACGCAGAATTGGGTCCTATGAATTATAGAAAAGTTCTTCTGAGTTTTTTTGGAAAATAAGCAAAAAGCAACATTAATCATAGAAGTGCAGATTACTTCAAAAAGTTTGAAAATAGTTTATTTCCTGTAAACATTTTTAAGGCGTTGCGGCCATTGCTGGTGACTTTTAAAAATGTGATACCTTTTGTGTAGATGAGGAATAAAACTCTTTCTGGCTATTATTTGACTTGTATCCTGCATTTTCACCATTTTTCATCTCTGCATCTCTGGGACCATTTATACATGGGACCTCCTCTCGTCAGAGACCCTTCCAGCGAGGTCCATAGGTTACAGAGCCGTAGAGGTCCATAGGGTACAGAGCCGTAGAGGTCCATAGGGAGCAGAGTCATAGAGGTCCAGAGGGTGCAGAGCCGTAGAGGTCCATAGGGTACAGAGCCATAGAGGTCCATAGGGAGCAGAGCCATAGAGGTCCAGAGGGTGCAGAGCCATAGAGGTCCAGAGGGTGCAGAGCCGTAGAGGTCCAGAGGGTGCAGAGCCGTAGAGGTCCATAGGGAGCAGAGCCATAGAGGTCCAGAGGGTGCAGAGCCGTAGAGGTCCATAGGGTACAGAGCCGTAGAGGTCCATAGGGAGCAGAGTCATAGAGGTCCAGAGGGTGCAGAGCCGTAGAGGTCCATAGGGTACAGAGCCGTAGAGGTCCATAGGGAGCAGAGCCATAGAGGTCCAGAGGGTGCAGAGCCGTAGAGGTCCAGAGGGTGCAGAGCCGTAGAGGTCCATAGGGTACAGAGCCGTAGAGGTCCAGAGGGTGCAGAGCCGTAGAGGTCCATAGGGTACAGAGCCGTAGAGGTCCATAGGGTACAGAGCCGTAGAGGTCCATAGAGTACAGAGCCGTAGAGGTCCATAGGGAGCAGAGTCATAGAGGTCCAGAGGGTGCAGAGCCGTAGAGGTCCATAGGGAGCAGAGTCATAGAGGTCCATAGGGAGCAGAGCCGTAGAGATCCATAGGGAGCAGAGCCGTAGAGGTCCATAGGGTACAGAGTCGTAGAGGTCCATAGGGAGCAGAGTCATAGAGGTCCAGAGGGTGCAGAGCCGTAGAGGTCCATAGGGTACAGAGCCATAGATGTCCATAGGGAGCAGAGCCATAGAGGTCCAGAGGGTGCAGAGCCGTAGAGGTCCATAGGGAGCAGAGCCATAGAGGTCCAGAGGGTGCAGAGCCGTAGAGGTCCACAGGGAGCAGAGCCATAGAGGTCCATAGGGAGCAGAGCCGTAGAGGTCCACAGGGAGCAGAGCCATAGAGGTCCATAGGGTACAGAGCCATAGAGGTCCATAGGGAGCAGAGCCGTAGAGGTCCATAGGGTACAGAGCCATAGAGGTCCATAGGGAGCAGAGCCATAGAGGTCCATAGGGTGCAGAGCCGTAGAGGTCCATAGGGTACAGAGCCATAGAGGTCCATAGGGAGCAGAGCCATAGAGGTCCAGAGGGTGCAGAGCCGTAGAGGTCCACAGGGAGCAGAGCCATAGAGGTCCATAGGGAGCAGAGCCGTAGAGGTCCACAGGGAGCAGAGCCATAGAGGTCCACAGGGTGCAGAGCCATAGAGGTCCACAGGGCGCAGAGCCGTAGAGATCCAGAGGGCGCAGAGCCGTAGAGGTTCAGTGGGCGCAGAGCCGTAGAGGTCCACAGGGAGCAGAGCCATAGAGGTCCACAGGGAGCAGAGCCGTAGAGGTCCACAGGGAGCAGAGCCATAGAGGTGGGTGCAGAGCCATAGAGGTCCACAGGGCGCAGAGCCGTAGAGGTCCAGAGGGCGAAGAGCCGTAGAGGTTCAGTGGGCGCAGCGCCGTAGAGATCCAGTGGGCGCAGAGCCGTAGAGGTCCAGAGGGCGCAGAGCCCTAGAGGTCCAGAGGGCGCAGAGCCGTAGAGGTCCATAGGGCGCAGAGCCGTAGAGGTCCAGTGGGCGCAGAGCCGTAGAGGTCCAGAGGGCGCAGAGCCGTAGAGGTCCATAGGGTGCAGACCGTAGAGGTCCAGAGGGTGCAGAGCCGTAGAGGTCCATAGGGAGCAGAGCCTAGAGGTCCAGAGGGCGCAGAGCCGTAGAGGTCCAAGGGCGCAGAACCGTAGAGGTCCAGTGGGCGCAGAGCCGTAGAGGTCCAGAGGGCGCAGAGCCTATAGAGGTCCACAGTGGGCGCAGAGCCGTAGAGGTCCAGAGGGTGCAGAGTCGTAGAGGTCCATAGGGAGCAGAGCCGTAGAGGTCCAGAGGGCGCAGAGCCGTAGAGGTCCAGAGGGCGCAGAGCCGTAGAGGTCCAGTGGGCGCAGAGCCGTAGAGGTCCAGAGGGCGCAGAGCCGTAGAGGTCCAGTGGGCGCAGAGCCGTAGAGGTCCGAGAGGGAGTCCAGAGGCCCGTAGAGGTCCAGAGGGCGCAGAGCCGTAGAGGTCCAGTGGATGCAGAGCCGTAGAGGTCCAGTGGGCGCAGAGCCGTAGAGGTCCAGTGGGCGCAAAGCCGTAGAGGTCCAGAGGGCGCAGAGCCGTAGAGGTCCATAGGGCGCAGAGCCGTAGAGGTCCATAGGGGCAGAGCAGAGGTCCATAGGGCGCAGAGCCGTGGGCCATAGGCGCAGGGTCCATAGGGCGCAGAGCCGTAGAGGTCCATAGGGGCGAGGTAGAGGTTGGACAGAGCCGTAGAGGTCCATAGGGTGCAGAGCCGTAGAGGTGCAGAGCCGTAGAGGTCCAGAGGTCCAGAGGGCGCAGAGCCGTAGAGGTCCAGAGGGCGCAGAGTCGTAGAGGTCCATAGGGCGCAGAGCCGTACAGGTCCAGAGGGCGCAGAGCTGTAGAGGTCCATAGGGAGCAGAGCCGTAGAGGTCCATAGGGTACAGAGCCGTAGAGGTCCATAGGGTACAGAGCCGTAGAGGTCCAGAGGGCACAGAGCCGTAGAGGTCCAGAGGGCGCAGAGCTGTAGAGGTCCATAGGGAGCAGAGCCGTAGAGGTCCAGAGGGTCCAGAGCTGGAGGGGCCGTTTACATGACATATAGATCCTGCAATAAGAAGGAATATCTCAGCGCATAGATGTAGCGTAAGACGCCGTCCAGGTGGCGACATAATCGGATTGTTGTGATGTACGACTTTCATATTAGAGAGCCGGATCCTGCCCACAAAGACATTATTAATACTAAGAAACAAGCAGAGTGCGCTGACCCCGCGCAGCTCGAGAACTCCCCAGCCGAAGCCGAAAATGAAGCCTCGACTAGCGAAACAATGGTTTATGGATGAGTTTATGGGGAGGAGGTAAAAGTCCGCAGAACAGAGGATCACGGCCCAGTGTTACACTATTATCTATCATCTATATATCTATTATCTATCACCTGTCTATTATCTATCCATCTACTATCTATCTATCTATCTATCTATCTATCATTATCAATCTATTATCTATCTATTATCTATCTATCATCTATTATCTATCATCTATCTATCTGTTATCTATCTATTAATCTATCTATTTATCTATCATCTATCTATCTATCTATCTATTATCTATCATCTATCTATTTATCTATCATCTATCTATCTATTTATCTATCATCTATTATCTATCATCTATCTATTTATCTATCATCTATCTATCTATCATCTATCTATCTATCTATCTATCTATTATCTATCTATTATCTATCATCTATCTATCTATTATCTATCTATTTATCTATCTATCTATCTATCTATCTATCTATCTATCTATTATCTATCATCTATCTATTTATCTATCATCTATCTATCTATCTATCTATCATCTATCTATCTATCTATCTATCTATCTATCTATTATCTATCTATTATCTATCATCTATCTATCTATTATCTATCTATCTATCTATCTATTATCTATCTATTATCTATCATCTATTATCTATCTATTTATCTATCTATCTATCTATCTATCTATCATATCTATTATCTATTATCATCTATCTATTATCTATCTATTATTCTATCATCTGTCTATTATCTATCTATCTATTATCTATCTATCTATCTATCTATTATCTATCTATCTATCTATCTATCTATCATCTATTATCTATCATCTATCTATCATCTATCTATCTATTATCTATCTATCTATTATCTATCTATTATCTATCTATCTATTATCTATTTATTATCTATCTATATATTATCTATCCTTCCATCCCTTTGTGTCAGTATTTCCTCTTACCACACTTTCCGCTGACATCATGGTCCCGTGTCATCAGTATACACAGGACTAATCTGCTGAGATTGTTGCGTTTTTACATCTTTATTTTGTGCATTTTCCTGAACTGTTGAACGCAGCAGATTTTATGTACAGAAAAAATATCAGCGGATAAAAACGTGGGGCGGTGGCGTGATAGTGTTCACCGTCTGACGCCCCCCGAGAACAATGGTCATGTGACCTGAGACGAGATTCCGTTGTACTCCGCTCTTTGTCATTTCATTGACTTCTTTGCTTCCACCACAAATAATTAGATCCCGAAGGTCATACAGTGAACGCGGCTCCATAATCAAATCTGATCTCGGAGTTGATCACTGCAGAAATATCCACTACCAGCAGGGTCCACGGTCAGCGCCGGAGACGGTTATGGAAGATTCCGGAGTTTATTCTACAGAGACAATCATCCACACGGGTTATTCTCTTCTGTCGGGGTGAAAGAGTAAGAATCACACCGGCCCCCAGTGCCGCCACCACACCGCCCCCCAGTGCTGCCAGCACACCGGCCCCCCAGTGCCGCCAGCACACCGCCCCCCCAGTGCTGCCAGCACACCGGCTCCCCCAGTGCTGCCACCACACCGCCCTCCCCGTGCCGCCAGCACACCGGCTCCTCCAGTGCAGCCACCACACCGCCCTGCCCGTGCCGCCAGCACACCGGCCCCCCAGTGCCGCCACCCACACCGCCCCCCAGTGCCGCCACCACACCGGCCTCCAAGTGCTGCCACCACACCGCCCCCCCAGTGCTGCCAGCACACCGCCCCCCCCAGTGCCACCACCACACCGCCCCCAGTGTGCAGTGTGGCAGTGCTATTAACTGCGGGGTAATACTTATCTTACATGTAGCAATGCCACCGAATATTCACAGCGACATAATAGTGACCAACACATGTAAAACATTTATACATTAAGAACTATTGGGGAGCAAAGGTAATCCTATGTCACCCCCGTACACAATGACGGGACACGTCTGAGCGGGCGACACATCCTCTGGATTGTGGCTTCCAGGCCTGCAGAGGTTTCCACCCATGAGCCGAGATGGTTGGGGTGAACGTCTCCTCCATTACGGTCCCAGACTGAGAGCTACGAGGCCTAACGGAAGTGTTCCCTATAATCAGTGCAGTCACAGATCACTTCCTGATTCTTTCATCTCCTTTTTATGAAACTTCTATCACTTTAGGACAATGTGATGAATCCGATGAAGGAAACATGCGATGCAGAAGAGAAGAAAGCGGCAGTGAGGTGACACCGCGAGGGCAGAGAGATTTCCACCTTCATTAGAGGGAATCTGTCACCAGTAATCTGACAGCAGCATGATGTTGGGGCACATACCCTGATTCCAGCCTTGTGTCACTTACTGGGATGCTTGCTGCTGTTTTAATAGAATCCATTGTTTCTCAGCTGTAGATGTAGAAGAGCTCAGAATGCTGAGCTGTGTATAAAACCGCCCACACTCCTGATTGGCAGATTCCTGTGTATAATCCCGCCCACACTCCTGATTGGCAGATTCCTGTGTATAAAAACCGCCCACACTCCTGATTGGCAGCTTCCTGTATTTAACCCCGCCCACACTACTGATTGGCAGCTCCTGTGTATAACCCCGCCCACACTCCTGATTGGCAGCTCCTGTGTATAACTCCGCCCACACTCCTGATTGGCAGCTCCAGTGTATAACTCCGCCCACACTCCTGATTGGCAGCTTCCTGTGTATAATCCCGCCCACACTCCTGATTGGCAGCTTCTTGTTTATAATCCCGCACACACTCCTGATTGGCAGCTTTCTGTGTATAATCCCGCCCACACTCCTGATTGGCAGCTTCTTGTGTATAATCCCGCCCACACTCCTGATTGGCAGCTTCCTGTTTATAATCCCGCCCACACTCCTGATTGGCAGCTTCCTGTGCATAATCCCACCCACACTCCTGATTGGCAGCTTCTTGTGTATAATCCCGCCCACACTCATGATTGGCAGCTTCCTGTGTATAATCCCCCACACTCCTGATTGGCAGCTTCCTGTGCATAATCCCACCCACACTCCTGATTGGCAGCTTCTTGTGTATAATCCCACCCACACTCCTGATTGGCAGCTTCCTGTGTATAATCCCACCCACACTGCTGATTGGCAGCTTCCTGTGCATAATCCCACCCACACTCCTGATTGGCAGCTTCCTGTGTATAATCCCCCACACTCCTGATTGGCAGCTGCCTGTGTATAATTCTACCCACACTCCTGATTGGCAGCTTCCTGTGTATAATCCCACCCACACTCCTGATTGGCAGCTTCCTGTGTATAATCCCGCCCACACTCCTGATTGGCAACTTCCTGTGTATAATCCAACCCACACTCATGATTGGCAGCTTCCTGTGTATAATCCCCCACACTCCTGATTGGCAGCTTCCTGTGCATAATCCCACCCACACTCCTGATTGGCAGCTTCCTGTGTATAATCCCCCACACTCCTGATTGGCAGCTGCCTGTGTATAATTCCACCCACACTCCTGATTAGCAGCTTCCTGTGTATAATCCCCACACTCCAGAATGGCAGCTTCCTGTGTAGAATCCCGCCCACACTCCTGATTGGCAGCTCCCTGTGTATAATCCCACCCACACTCCTGATTGGCAGCTTCCTGTGTATAATCCCGCCCACACTCCTGATTGGCAGCTTCCTGTGTATAATCCCCGACACTCCTGATTAGCAACTTCCTGTGTATAATCCCGCCCACACTCCTGATTGGCAGCTTCTTGTTTATAATCCCGCCCACACTCCTGATTGGCAGCTCCTGTGTATAATCCCCCACACTCCTGATTGGCAGCTTCCTGTGTATAATCCGCCCACACTCCTGATTGGCAGCTTCCTGTGTATAATCCCCCACACTCCTGATTGGCAGCTTCCTGTGCATAATCCCCCACACTCCTGATTGGCAGTTCCTGTGTATAATCCCACCCACACTCCTGATTGGCAGCTTCCTGTGTATAATCCCCCACACTCCTGATTGGCAGCTTCCTGTGTATAATCCCCCACACTCCTGATTTGCAGCTTCCTGTGTATAATCCCACCCACACTCCTGATTGGCAGCTTTCTGTGTATAATCCCCACACTCCAGATTGGCAGCTTCCTGTGTATAATCCCCACACTCCTGATTGGCAGCTTTCTGTGTATAATCCCCACACTCCTGATTGGCAGCTTTCTGTGTATAATCCCCACACTCCTGATTGGCAGCTTCCTGTGTATAATCCCCACACTCCAGATTGGCAGCTTCCTGTGTATAATCCCCACACTCCTGATTGGCAGCTTTCTGTGTATAATCCCCACACTCCTGATTGGCAGCTTTCTGTGTATAATCCCCACACTCCAGATTGGCAGCTTCCTGTGTATAATCCCCACACTCCAGATTGGCAGCTTTCTGTGTATAATCCCACACTCCTGATTTGCAGCTTCCTGTGTATAATCCCACCCACACTCCTGATTGGCAGCTTTCTGTGTATAATCCCCACACTGCTGATTGGCAGCTTCCTGTGTATAATCCCACCCACACTCCTGATTGGCAGCTTCCTGTGTATAATCCCACCCACACTCCTGATTGGCAGCTTCCTGTGTATATTATTATTATTATTATTATTATTATTTATTTCTATAGCACCATTGATTCCATGGTGCTGTACATGAGAAGGGGTTACATACAAATTACAGGTATCACTTACAGTAAACAAACTAACAATGACAGACTGATACAGAGGGAGAGGACCCTGCCCTTTCAGGCTTACATTCTACAGGGTTGTGAGGCAGGAGACAGTAGGTCGGGGGGTTGCAGCAGTTCCGGTGTTGGTTGAGGCAATATCTCCGGTAGTGGTGAGGAGGTAGCAGGGTCATTGCAGGCTGTAGGCTTACATTCTACAGGATTGTGAGGCAGGAGACAGCAGGTTGGTGGGTTGCAGCAGTTCCAGTGTTGGTTGAGGCGATATCTCCGGTAGTGGTGAGGAGGTAGCGGGGTCATTGCAGGCTGTAAGCTTTCCTGAAGAGATGGGTTTTCAGGTTCCGTCTGAAGGATCCGAATGTGTTTGATAGTCGGACGTGTTGGGGCAAAGAATTCCAGAGGATGGGGAATATTCGGGAGAAGTCTTGGAGGCGGTTGGGTGAGGAGCGAATAAGTGTGGAGAGAAGGAGGTCTTGGGAGGATCGGAGATTACGTGAGGGAAGATATCGGGAGATTAGTTCAGAGATATAAGGAGGAGACAGATTATAGATGGCCTTGTAGGTCAGTATTAGTAATTTGAACTGGATACGCTGAGGGAATGGGAGCCAGTGAAGAGATTTGCAGAGGGGAGAAGCGGAGTAGTAGCGAGGAGAGAGGTGAATTAGTCGTGCAGCAGAGTTAAGGATGGACTGGAGAGGTGCGAGGGTGTTAGCAGGGAGGCCAGAGAAAAGGGTGTTGCAGTAGTCGAGGCGGGAGATGATGAGGGCGTGCACAATCATTTTAGTAGATTGAGGGTTGAGGAAAGGACGGATTCTTGAAATATTTTTGAGCTGAAGGCGACAGGAGGTAGAAAGAGCTTGGATGTGCGGTTTGAAGGACAGGGCAGAGTCAAGGGTTACTCCGAGGCAGCGGACTTCTGGTACGGGGGAAAGCGTGATGTCGTTAATTGTGATAGATAGGTCAGGTAAGGAAGATCTGTGGGATGGGGGAAAGATTATGAGTTCAGATTTGTCCACATTGAGTTTGAGGAAGCGGGAGGAGAAGAAGGAGGATATGGCTGATAGACACTCCGGGATTCTGGATAGCAGAGAGGTGATGTCTGGGCCAGAGAGGTAGATCTGAGTGTCATCAGCGTAAAGGTGGTACTGGAATCCGTGGGACTTTATGAGTTGCCCCAGGCCAAGTGTATAGATTGAGAAGAGTAGGGGTCCTAGAACAGATCCTTGGGGGACTCCAACGGAGAGAGGGTGGGACGAGGAGGTAGTGTGTGAGTGGGAGACGCTGAATGTGCGGTTGGAAAGGTATGAGGAGATCCAGGATAGGGCGAGGTCTTTGACGCCAAAGGAGGAAAGAATCTGTAGTAGAAGGCAGTGGTCAACTGTGTCAAAAGCAGAGGACAGGTCAAGAAGCAGGAGTATAGAGTATTGTCTGTTCGCTTTGGCTGTAAGTAGGTCATTAGTAATTTTGGTCAGGGCTGTCTCAGTGGAGTGATAGGGGCGGAAACCAGATTGTAGAGTGTCAAAGAGCAAGTTAGAAGAGAAGTGGTAGGAAAGCTCAGCGTGGACATGCAGCTCCAGGAGTTTGGAAGCGAATGGGAGCAGCGATATTGGGCGATAGCTGGACATAGCGGTTGGGTCGAGGGTTGGCTTTTTAAGAATAGGCGTGATTGTGGCATGCTTGAAAGCAGAAGGGAAGGTACCGGAAGTTAGTGATAGGTTGAAGAGGTGGGTTAGGGATGGAATAATAGTGGTGGTGAGGTTGGGGAGGAGGTGGGTTGGGATGGGGTCAAGTGCACAGGTTGTGAGGTGCGATTTGGAGAGAAGACAATTAAGCTCCCCTTCAGTTATGTTGGAGAGGGAGGTTATGGGGTTGGGGCATTGGTCTGGTATACAAAGTGGTTGAGGTGGTTGAACAATGAAGACTTGCCTTGTTTGGTCGATCTTATTTTTGAAGTGTGTGGCAAAGTCCTCAGCAGAGATGAGGGAGGTAGGAGGGGGCAGTGGTGGGCGGAGGAGGGAGTTAAAAGTTTTGAATAACTGTTTGGGGTTGTAGGATAGGGAAGATACGAGGGTTGTGAAGTAGGCCGGTTTAGCAGAGGTGAGGGCAGATTTGAAAGAGAGTGTTGCTTGTTTGAATGCAGTGAAGTTGTCTTGCGAATTTGTTTTTTTCCAACGCCGCTCTGTAATCCTGGACACTTGCCGGAGCTTTTTAGTGGTGTTATTGTGCCAAGGTTGTCTGTTGGTACGTCGCACTCTGCCATGAACGAGAGGGGCGACCGTGTTAATAGCCGATGTGAGAGTGGCATTGTAGAAAGCAGTGGCACTGTCTGTATCGTGGAGTGAGGATATTGATGCCAGTGAAAGAATAGAGTCAGAGAGTGTGTGGATGTCTAGGTGTGCAAAGTGTCTGCGGGGGTGCACGTGTTGCTGGACATGGGTGACAGGAGAGGAGGACAGGGATGAGAAAGTGAGTAGATGGTGGTCGGATAGAGGGAGAGGGGAGATGGTGAAGTTAGATAGAGAGCAGATGCGGGTGAAGACCAAGTCTAATGTATGACCATCCGTGTGGGTGGCTGAGGAGGACCACTGAGTAAGTCCAAAGGATGAAGTAAGGGACAGAAGTTTGGAGGCTGCTGACTGAAGGGTATCAGTGGGGATGTTGAAGTCACCCATGATGATGGTGGGGATGTCAGTGGAGAGAAAGTGAAGAAGCCAGGTAGTGAATTGGTCGATGAAGGCAGTGGTCGGACCTGGAGGTCGGTATATGACGGCCACTTGGAGGTTGGAGGGAGAGTAGATGCGGACAGAGTGGACTTCAAAGGAAGGGAGGATTAGGGAGGGAAGAGGTGGGATTGGTTAAAGTTGCAGTTAGAGGAAAGGAGAACACCCACTCCTCCACCATGTCTGTTTCCAGGGCGAGGAGTGTGGGTGAATTGGAGGCCACCGTAACACAGCGCAGCAGGGGAGGCGGTGTCAGAGGGTGTCAGTCATGTTTCTGTGAGGGCGAGGAAAGCAAGATTGCGAGAGAGAAAGAGGTCATGAATCACATGAAGCTTATTGCAGATGGAGCGGGCATTCCAGAGTGCTCCAGAGAGAGGGAGCAGGGGGGTGGGTGTCAATGGCACAGGTTTTACGTTGGAAGGTTTTACGTGTGTATAATCCCCACACTCCAGATTGGCAGCTTCCTGTGTAGAATCCCGCCCACACTCCTGATTTGCAGCTTCCTGTGTATAATCCCACCCACACTCCTGATTGGCAGCTTTCTGTGTATAATCCCCACACTCCAGATTGGCAGCTTCCTGTGTAGAATCCCGCCCACACTCCTGATTGGCAGCTTCCTGTGTATAATCCCCACACTCCAGATTGGCAGATTCCTGTGTATAATCCCGCCCACACTCCTGATTGGCAGCTTCCTGTGTAGAATCCCACCCACACTCCAAATTGGCAGCTTCCTGTGTATAATCCCACCCACACTCCTGATTGGCAGCTTCCTATGCATAATCCCATCCCACACTCCTGATTGGCAGCTTCCTGTGTATAATCCCACCCACACTCCTGATTGGCAGCTTCCTGTGTATAATCCGCCCACACTCCTGATTGGCAGATTCCTGTGTATAATCCCGCCCACACTCCTGATTGGCAGCTTCTTGTGTATAATCCCGCCCACACTCCTGATTGGCAGCTTCCTGTGTATAATCCCGCCCACACTCCTGATTGGCAGCTCCTGTGTATAATCAGCCCACACTCCTGATTGGCAGCTCCTGTGTATAATCCGCCCACACTCCTGATTGGCAGATTCCTGTGTATAATCCCGCCCACACTCCTGATTGGCAGCTCCTGTGCATAATCAGCCCACACTCCAGATTGGCAGCTTCCTGTGCATAATCCCACCCACACTCCTGATTGGCAGCTTCCTGTGTATAATCCCCACACTCCAGATTGGCAGCTTCCTGTGTAGAATCCCGCCCACACTCCTGATTGGCAGCTTCCTGTGTATAATCCCCACACTCCAAATTGGCAGCTTCCTGTGTATAATCCCACCCACACTCCTGATTGGCAGCTCCTGTGTATAATCCGCCCACACTCCTGATTGGCAGCTTCCTGTGCATAATCCCACCCACACTCCTGATTGGCAGCTTCCTGTGTATAATCCCCACACTCCATATTGGCAGCTTCCTGTGTATAATCCCACCCACACTCCTGATTGGCAGCTTCCTGTGTATAATCCCCCACACTCCTGATTGGCAGCTTCCTGTGTATAATCCCACCCACACTCCTGATTGGCAGCTTCCTGTGTATAATCCCGCCCACACTCCTGATTGGCAGCTTGTTTATAATCCCGCCCACACTCCTGATTGGCAGCTTCCTGTGTATAATCCGCCCACACTCCTGATTGGCAGCTTCCTGTGTATAATCCGCCCACACTCCTGATTGGCAGCTTCCTGTGTATAATCCCGCCCACACTCCTGATTGGCAGCTTTCTGTGTATAATCCCACCCACACTCCTGATTGGCAGCTTCCTGTGTATAATCCCACCCAAATCCTGATTGGCAGCCCGTGTGTATAATCCGCCCACACTCCTGATTGGCAGCTTCCAGTGTATAATCCCACCACACTCCTGATTGGCAGCTTCCAGTGTATAATCCCACCCACACTCCTGATTGGCAGCTTCCTGTTTATAATCCCCCACACTCCTGATTGGCAGCTTCCTGTGTATAATCCCACACACTCCTGATTGGCAGCTTCCTGTGTATAATCCCGCCCACACTCCTGATTGGCAGCTTCCTGTGTATAATCCCGCCCACTCTCCTGATTGGCAGATTCCTGTGTATAATCCCGCCCACACTCCTGATTGGCATCTTCCTGTGCATAATCCACCCACACTCCTGATTGGCAGCTTCCTGTGCATAATCCCATCCCACACTCCTGATTGGCAGCTTCCTGTGTATAATCCCACCCACACTCCTGATTGGCAGCTTCCTGTGTATAATCCGCCCACACTCCTGATTGGCAGATTCCTGTGTATAATCCCGCCCACACTCCTGATTGGCAGCTTCTTGTGTATAATCCCGCCCACACTCCTGATTGGCAGCTTCCTGTGTATAATCCCGCCCACACTCCTGATTGGCAGCTCCTGTGTATAATTAGCCCACACTCCTGATTGGCAGCTCCTGTGTATAATCCGCCCACACTCCTGATTGGCAGATTCCTGTGTATAATCCCGCCCACACTCCTGATTGGCAGCTCCTGTGCATAATCAGCCCACACTCCAGATTGGCAGCTTCCTGTGCATAATCCCACCCACACTCCTGATTGGCAGCCTCCTGTGTATAATCCCCACACTCCAGATTGGCAGCTTCCTGTGTAGAATCCCGCCCACACTCCTGATTGGCAGCTTCCTGTGTATAATCCCACCACACTCCAGATTGGCAGCTCCTGTGTATAATCAGCCCACACTCCTGATTGCAGCCCCGTGTATAATCCGCCCACACTCCTGATTGGCAGATTCCTGTGTATAATCCCGCCCACACTCCTGATTGGCAGCTTCCTGTGTATAATCCCGCCCACACTCCTGATTGGCAGCTCCTGTGTATAATCAGCCCACACTCCTGATTGGCAGCTCCTGTGTATAATCCGCCCACACTCCTGATTGGCAGATTCCTGTGTATAATCCCGCCCACACTCCTGATTGGCAGCTCCTGTGCATAATCAGCCCACACTCCAGATTGGCAGCTTCCTGTGTATAATCCCCACACTCCTGATTGGCAGCTTCCTGTGTATAATCCCCACACTCCAGATTGGCAGCTTCCTGTGTAGAATCCCGCCCACACTCCTGATTGGCAGCTTCCTGTGTATAATCCCCACACTCCAAATTGGCAGCTTCCTGTGTATAATCCCACCCACACTCCTGATTGGCAGCTCCTGTGTATAATCCGCCCACACTCCTGATTGGCAGCTTCCTGTGCATAATCCCACCCACACTCCTGATTGGCAGCTTCCTGTGCATAATCCCACCCACACTCCTGATTGGCAGCTCCTGTGTATAATCCACCCACACTCCTGATTGGCAGCTTCCTGTGTATAATCCCCACACTCCTGATTGGCAGCTTCCTGTGTATAATCCCCCACACTCCTGATTGGCAGCTTCCTGTGTATAATCCCACCCACACTCCTGATTGGCAGCTTCCTGTGTATAATCCCACCCACACTCCTGATTGGCAGCTTCCTGTGTATAATCCCCACACTCCAGATTGGCAGCTTTGTGTGTAGAATCCCGCCCACACTCCCGATAAATAAATAATAATCTTTATTTTTATATAGCGCTAACATATTCCGCAGCGCTTTACAGTTTGGGCCTCATTACCCATGATCAGACACACAGACGGATGTTGGCACAGGCTTTTGTGCATGGACTGAGAGAACCAGTCAGGAAACCACTGGTAGCAGCCAGGCCTGAGTACACGTCAATATCAATGGATACCCTGCTCGCAGTAGCAAAAAGGATTGAGTCCCGCCGGGACAGAAGGGATGTCCAGTGTTACAACTGTGGCGAGTTTGGTCATTTCCGGAACCGGTGCAGAACACTGACTTCGCCCAGAAGAAGAAGAAACACAGAAAACAGTGAAGAACCCCGTCCATAGGACAGGAGCACACCAAGTCCACAGGGAACCCCACCAGTGGGACCAATATCCTGAGAGTGGATGGCGTAGTCAGATCTTTTCTTGTGGAACTCCGCAACCTCACCTATCTATCAGAATCTTCTGCGTCCTGCATGGGAATTGATGGTCAAGTCAGATATTTCCAGATTATGAAGCCCCTGAGCGTGTGGACTCAGCCAGAACGCTCCATCATGTCCAGTTTGTTGTGTCAAAGACCTGCACCCTCAACCTATTGGGAGTGGACTTACTGCAGAAGCTGAAAGCGACCAGAGTGTTCCAGGAAGATGGGACCATGACACTTTTCTTCACCCCTGACCCAAGAAGAAACAGGAACAACCACACTGCAGACCTATCACAGGAGGTGCTGGACATAGTACCAGAAAAGCCACTCCATCACCCAGAGTCAAGATGTCTCTGACCAACTGAATGTCTAAGTGAACTCGCCTAAGAAGACGGCCTGAGAACTTTGACATTGGCCAGGATATTCAACTGAAGAAGGACCCTACTCGCTTCATGGAATGGCAACACCTCATCCAGCTCCAATGCCAGAGGTTCATCTTTTGCAAGCACCAGGAGGTGCCCCCTGCAATCAACCAGTTCACCCAGGCCCTAGACCGGCAAAAGGCCACTCAGCTCTTCAAACTTGTGCACAAATACTGACCTGAGACCGAGCTGGAGAAAAAGAAACTACTGATGGCCCGTGCTGAGAAAAAAGCAGCCAGTTAAGGAGACGTCCCAACAAGAAGACCCCCTGTGACCAGAGCAGGTGCTAACACAGTGACTGTCTTGGTGGAGAACAAGAAAGCCAGCTGGTCGTCATTTCTCATGATGTGGATCCTAGTAGACGGCTTGTTTTCCCGCCAGCTCTGCACCGGCAGATGGGAATCCCCTGCCGTATACTGAAGGACAAGGCCAAACTGGGCTGCCTCGCCCATCGGAATCAATACCAGCTTTCCACAGTGAAGAAAAAGACTGTAAACCCCACTGAGTTCAGAATGGTGCAAGGCCTGGAGGCCGTGAAAGAGGCTACGGTATTTGAAACCCCAACAGTGCTGAACCGTCACACTCTGCTCTCAAAAGTCCCAGTCACCGCAACGGTATTCACGGTGATCAGCCTGGCCAGTACCTTCTTCAGTGTTTCCCCTCCACCTGGAGGCCTGCCTTCACGCACCAGTGCAGTGCATATGGACAGTGTTGCCTCAAGGTGCTCAAAACAAGCCCTTCAAGTTTCACCAAGACAATGTCCTCCATCCTCGTCAACTGGATTGCAGAATACGCAAGAGTCACTCTTCTACAACACGTGGATGACCTTCTCTTTTGTGTGGTTGACATCGACACCTGCACAGTCTATTCCTTGTCTCTCCTACTCTACCTGGAAGAACAGCAATGCAAGGTCTGGAAGAACAAAGTCCAGTGATGTCAGAAGCAAGTTACATCCCTAGGACACTGTATTGCCCACCAGACGAAACACATGTCAAAAGACTGGAAGACCACTGTGGAGAAGATGGCTCCCCCAACAACTCCAAGAATGCTGCAGGCCTTCCCTGGTCTAGTGTCGTATTGCAGAACCTGGATCCCTGATGCCTCAGCCCTCATGCAGCCTCTGTGCGCTTGAATCAACGCAACCCCGCTCCTTCTATCGGACGCAGCCTTCAACCCATTCAGGAGATTGGAAGAACTCCACAGTCTCAGCGCCAACACCAGGCCTACCTGACTACGAGAAGTCTTTCCGTCTACCTGATGGAAGAAAGAAGGTCCTGATATGGATTCATGGGGGAAAACAGAGACTTTTAGGCTGCCTCTCAGCCCGCTTGGATCCAGTTGCAAGAGGAGCACCCTCCTGCCTGATGGCAGTATCTGCAGCACACACCTTCCTGGACAAGGTTGCTGACATTACTCTTGGACAGCCACTGGAAACTCTCACTCCACACGACATCTTGGCAATCTTCAATCAAGCTCAACCAACAATAAGGCCTCTTTCACACTTCCAGCGGGCGCCTAACGGCGCCCCCGGCATTTTGCCGCAGCGCCGCATCAGAAAACCTGATGCACCGCCGGCGGCCGCATGCGGTTTTTTGCCGGATGGTTTCTGATGCTTGGAGACATCAGAAACCATCCGGCAAAAACAAAAAACGTTACATGCAGCGTTTTGTCCGGCTGCCGCAATGTACATTTGCGCCGCATCCGGACAAAACCGCATGCAACGCATTGACATGCGGCGCCATCCGGTGCTAATGCATGTCAATGCGAAAAAAGCCGCATGCGGCGCATCAGATTTTCTGATGCGGCGCTACGGCTAAATGCCGGGGGCGCCGTCAGGCGCACACCGGATGTGTGAAACCAGCCTAATCTCCCCACCGCCAGGCATCTTTGTGGCGCCTCTATCGCCTTTGTCTCATAATGTCACCGTCTCCAGACCTACAGTCCTCATCCCGGCTACTCTACTCCCACTCCCAAGGGGGGATACAATATGGACTTTCCAGAACAAAATTTCCATAACAGTTGTAATTGTTGCTGTCCCCGAAGGGGCTCACAATCTAGATTCCCTATCTGTATGTTTTTGGAATGTGGGAGGAAACCGGAGTACCCGGAGGAAACCCTCGCAAACACGGGGAGAACATACAAACTCCTTGCAGATGTCGTCCTTGGTGGGACTCGAACCCAGGACTCCAGCGCTGCAAGGCTGCAGTGCTATCCACTGAGCCACCGTGCTGATTGGCAGCTTCCTGTGTATAATCCCGCCCACACACCTGATTGGCAGCTTCCTGTGTATAATCCCACCCACACACCTGATTGGCAGCTTCCTGTGTATAATCCCACCCACACACCTGAATGGCAGCTTCCTGTGCATAATCCTACCCACACTCCTGATTGGCAGCTTCCTGTGTATAATCCCGCCCACACTCCTGATTGGCAGCTTCTTGTGTATAATCTCGCCCACACTCCTGATTGGCAGCTTCCTGTGTATAATCCCACCTACACTCCTGATTGGCAGCTTCTTGTGTATAATACCGCCCACACTCCTGATTGGCAGCTTCCTGTGTATAATCCCACCCACACTCCTGATTGGCAGCTTCCTGTGTATAATTCCCGACACTCCTGATTGGCAGCTTCCTGTGTATAATCCCGCCCACACTCCTGATTGGCAGCTTCTTGTTTATAATCCCGCCCACACTCCTGATTGGCAACTTCCTGTGTATAATCCCGCCCACACTCCTGATTGGCAGCTTCCTGTGTATAATCCCACCCACAATCCTGATTGGCAGCTTCCTGTGTATAATCCCACCCACAATCCTGATTGGCAGCTTTCTGTGTATAATCCCACCCACACTCCTGATTGGCAGCTTCCTGTGTATAATCCCACCCACAATCCTGATTGGCAGCTCGTGTGTATAATCCGCCCACACTCCTGATTGGCAGCTTCCTGTGTATAATCCCACCCACACTCCTGATTGGCAGCTTCCTGTTTATAATCCCGCCCACACTCTTCATTGGCAGCTCCTGTGTATAATCCCACACACTCCTGATTGGCAGCTTCCTGTGTATAATCCCGCCCACACTCCTGATTGGCAGCTTCCTGTGTATAATCCCGCCCACACTCCTGATTGGCAGCTTCCTGTGTTTAATCCCGCCCACACTCCTGATTGGCAGATTCCTGTGTAAAATCCCGCCCACACTCCTGATTGGCAGCTTCCTGTTTATAATCCCGCCCACACTCCTGATTGGCAGCTTCCTGTGTATAATCCCACCCACACTCCTGATTGGCAGCTTCCTGTGTATAATCCCGCCCACACTCCTGATTGGCATCTTCCTGTGCATAATCCCACCCACACTCCTGATTGGCAGCTTCCTGTGTATAATCCCACCCACACTCCTGATTGGCAGCTTCCTGTGTATAATCCCACCCACACTCCTGATTGGCATCTTCCTGTGCATAATCCCACCCACACTCCTGATTGGCAGCTTCGCTGTTATAATCCCGCCCACACTCCTGATTGGCAGCTTCCTGTGTATAACCCCGCCCACACTCCTGATTGGCAGCTTCTTGTTTATAATCCCACCCACACTCCTGATTGGCAGCTCCTGTGTATAATCTGCCCACACTCCTGATTGGCAGATTCCTGTGTATAATCCCGCCCACACTCCTGATTGGCAGCTGCTGTGTATAATCAGCCCACACTCCTGATTGGCAGATTCCTGTGTATAATCCCGCCCACACTGCTGATTGGCAGCTTCCTGTTTATAATCCCGCGCACACTCCTGATTGGCAGCTTCCTGGGTATAATCCCACCCACACTCCTGATTGACAGCTTCCTGTGCATAATCCCACCCACACTCCTGATTGGCAGCTTCCTGTGTATAATCCCGCCCACACTCGAGATTGGCAGCTTCTTGTGTATAATCCCGCCCACACTCCTGATTGGCAGCTTCCTGTTTATAATCCCACCCACACTCCTGATTGGCAGCTTCCTGTGTAAAATCCCGCCCACACTCCTGATTGTCAGCTTCCTGTTTATAATCCTGCCCACACTCCTGATTGGCAGCTTCCTGTTTATAATCCCGCCCACACTCCTGATTGGCAGCTTCCTGTGCATAATCCCACCCACACTCCTGATTGGCAGCTTCCTGTGTATAACCCCGCCCACACTCCTGATTGGCAGCTTCCTGTGTGTAATCCCACCCACACTCCTGATTGGCAGCTTCCTGTGCATAATCCCCCCACACTCCTGATTGGCAGCTTCCTGTGTATAATCCCGCCCACACTCCTGATTGGCAGCTTCTTATTTATAATCCCACCCACATTCTTTTGGATTCCTGTTATAATCCGCCCTACTCCTGATGCAGCTTCCTGTGTATACCTGCCCACACTCCTCTGCAGCTTCCTGTTTATAATCCCGCCCACATTCCTGATTGGCAGTTCTGTGTATAACCGCCCACACTCTGATTGGCAGCTTCCTGTGTATAATCCCACCCACACTCTGATTGGCAGCTTCCTGTGTATAATCCCCCACACTCCTGATTGCAGCTTCCTGTGTAATCCCGCCACCTCCTGATTGGCAGCTCTTGTTATATCCCCCACATCCTGTTGCAACTCTCCTGTGTTAATCCCGCCCACTCACCTGATTGGCAGCTTCCTGTGTATAATCCCACCCACAATCCTGATTGGCAGCTTCCTGTGATTCCCACCCAACCGATGGATTCGTGTTATAATCCCCCCACACTCCTGATTGGCAGCTTCCTGTGTATAATCCCCCCACATCTGATTGGCAGCTTCGTTTATAATCCGCCCCACTCCTGATTGCAGCTCGTGTAAATCCACCCACACTCCTGATTGCAGCTTCCTGTTTAATCCCCCACATCTTTTGGCAGCCCTGTGTATTCCCCACACTCTATTGGCACTCCTGTGATAATCCCCCACACTCCTGATTGGCAGCTTCCTGTGTATAACCCCCCACACTCCTGATTGGCAGCTTCCTGTGTTAATCCCCCCAACTCCTGATTGGCAGTTCCTGTGTAAATCCCCCACACTCCTGATTGGCAGCTTCCTGTGTATAATCCCGCCCACACTCCGATGGCACCTTTTCTGTGTTATCCCACCCACCTCCTGATTGGCAGCTTCCTGTGTATATCCCCCCACCTCCTGATTGGCACTTCCTTGCATAATCACCCACATCCTGATGCAGCTTCCTGTGTTAATCCCACCCACCCTATTGCACTCCTTGTAACCCACATCGATTGGACTCTGATATCACACCTCCTGCCTCTGTAATCCCACTCTGATGCAGCTCTGTGTAATCCCACACTATGATTCTGTGTTACCCAACCTGTGGATCGTATATCCCCACATCCTGATGGCATGTTAATCCACATCGATGGGTCTGTGTAATCCCCCCACCCTGATGCATCGTTATCCCACTCCTGATGGAGTCTGTATCCCCAATCGATTGCTTCCGTATACCGCCATCGTGGCTTATATCACCCCTCTTGACTCTTAACCCCCACATGCATTGCACTCTTGTATAATCCCCACACTCTGATTGGCAGTTCTGTGTATAATCCCACCACTCGATTGCAGCTCTGTGTATAATCCCCCACTCGATGGCACTTGTGTATATCCGCCCACATCCTGATTGGCGCTCTGTGTTAATCCCGCCACCTCCTGATTGGCAGTCTGTGTTATCCGCACACTCCTGTTGGCGCTTCTTGTATCCCCAATCTGATTGCGCTTCTGTGTAAATCCCCACTCCGATTGCAGCTTTGTGTTAATCGCCCACACTCCTGATTGGCACTCCTGTGTATATCCCACACTCTATTGCAGCTTCTTGTGTATAATCCCACTCCGATGCCTTCTGTGTAAATCCCACCACTCTGATTGGCAGTCTGTGTATATCCGCCCCACTCTGATGGCAGTTCCTGTGATACCCACCACACTCATTGGCAGCTTCTGTGTATAACCCCACACTCGATGGCAGTTCTGTGTATAATCCCCACACTCCGATGGGCTTCGTATCCCCCACACTCGTGCGTTCCTGTGTAATCCCGCCACATCTGTGGCAGTCTGTTAATCCCGCACACTCCTGATTGGCAGTCTGTTAATCCCCACTCTGATGGCAGCTCCTGTTATATCCCCACACTCCTGATGGCTTCCTGCTAATCCCCCCACACTCTGATTGGCAGCTTCTGTGTATATCCACCACTCCGATTGGCAGTTCTGTGTAATCCACCCACACCCTGATGGCACTTCTTGATCCCACCCACACTCCTGATTGCGTCTGTGTAAATCCACCCCACTCTGATGGCATCTGTGTATATCCCCACTCCGATTGCACTTCGTGTACCGCCACCCTGATTGCGCTTCTGTTATAATCCACCACATCTGATTGGCACCGTGATAATCCCACACTCCTGATTGCAGTTCTGTGTATAATCCCCCACCCTATTGGCAGTCTGTTTAACCCACATCTGATTGGAGTTCTGTGTATAATCCCGCCACATCTGATTGGAGTTCTGTTTATCCCGCGCCATCTGTTGGCAGTTCGTATATCCCACACATCATGACATTCTGTGCAACACTCGATGCAGCTCCTTAATCCCAACTATGCAGCTTGTATATCCCCCCTCATCATCGTATACCCACACTGATGATCGTAACGCCCACACTCGATGGCATCCGTTATCCCCTCTGATTGACTTTGTTATCCCGCCCACCTGAGCTCTGTGATAATCCCACCCATGCACTCCGTAACCCGCCAACTTGCAGTCGTGTGAATCACACTCCTGATTGGTCGTGTATCCCCCATCTGTGCTTCGAATCCCACACTCCTTGCGTTATTAAACCCGCCACGACTCGATGACTCTAACCACACCTGATGCACTCGTTAATCCCCTTGTGCATCCTGTTACCCCCACTCATTGGCACTCTATATCCACATCATGGAGTCTGTAATCCCCACTCTTGACACTCGTGCTAACCCCCACATCGATGCCTCTGTAATCCAATCGTGCACTGTGTAAATCCCCCACTCGATTGGGTTCTTGTAATCCCCCATCTATGGAGTTCTGTACCCCCAACGAGCACTCTGTTATAATCCCTCTGATGGCGTTCCTGATACCCCACTCCGTGGCAGTCGGTAATCCCCCATCTATGACGTTTGTTTAATCCCCCATCTGATTGGCATCCTGTTAATCCCACACTCCTGGCAGTTGGTAACCCACACGTGCTTTGCAACCACCACCTATGCTCCTGATAACCCCCACTCAATTGCTCCTGGTAACCCCACTCTGATGCAGCTCTTATCCCCCACTCGTGCAGTCTTGTGTAATCCCCACATCGTTCAGCTTGTACGCACTCCTGTGAGCTCTTATCCCACATCTGTCGTTCTGCTTCCCACCACTCCTGATGCAGCTCCTGTTATACCCCACCCTGTGAGTTCGTATCCCACTCCTATGGATTCTGTGTAACACACATCTGTGCAGTTCTTTGTATATCCGCACCTCATTGTCTTACACACCTTTGCATTTTTATCGCCCACACATGCAGCTTCTTGTTACCCACCTCTGTGGCACTCTTTATATCCCAACCGATGCATCTGTATCCCCCCACTCTTGTCTGTTATAATCCCACATCGATGGATTCCTTGATAACCCCACACCTGATTGGCTCTCATCCCGCATCTTGGGTTGATATCTCTCATGACATATGGTATCCGAACCTTGGCAGTTCCTGTGTATAATCCCGCCCACACTCCTGATTGGCAGCTTCCTGTGCATAATCCCACCCACACTCCTGAATTGGCAGCTTCCTGTGTATAACCCCACCCACACTCCAGATTGGCAGCTTCCTGTGTATAATCCACCCACACTCCTGATTGGCAGCTTCCTGTGTATAATCCCACCCACACTCCTGATTGGCAGCTTCCTGTGTATAATCCCGCCACACTCCTGATTGGCAGCTCCTGTGTATAATCCCGCCCACACTCCTGATTGGCAGCTTCTTGTGTATAATCCCGCCCACACTCCTGATTGGCAGCTCCCTGTGTATAATCCCGCCCACACTCCTGATTGGCAGCTTCCTCTGCTATATCCCACCCACACTCCTGATTGGCAGCTTCCTGTGTATAATCCCACCCCACTCCTGATTGGCAGCTTCCTGTGTATAATCCCGCCCACACTCCTGATTGGCAGCTTCCTGTGTATAATCCCCTCACACTCCTGATTGGCAGCTTCTTGTGTATAATTCACCCACACTCCTGATTGGCAGCTTCCTGTGTATAATCCCACCACACTCCTGATTGGCAGCTTCTGTGTATAATACCGCCCACACTCCTGATTGGCAGCTTCCTGTGTATAATCCCACCCACACTCCTGATTGGCAGCTTCCTGTGTATAATCCCACCCACACTCCTGATTGGCAGCTTCCTGTGTATAATCCCGCCCACACTCCTGATTGGCAGCTTCCTGTGTATAATCCCACCCACACTCCAGATTGGCAGCTTCCTGTGTATAATCCCGCTCACACTCCAGATTGGCAGCTTGTGTATAATCCCGCCCACACTCCTGATTGGCAGCTTCTTGTGTATAATCCCGCCCACTCTCCTGATTGGCAGCTCCCTGTGTATAATCCCGCCCACACTCCTGATTGGCAGCTTCCTCTGCATAATCCCACCCACACTCCTGATTGGCAGCTTCCTGTGTATAATCCCACCCTCACTCCTGATTGACAGCTTCTTGTGTATAATCCCGCCCACACTCCTGATTGGCAGCTTCCTGTGTATAATCCCACTCACACTCCTGATTGGCAGCTTCTTGTGTATAATCTCGCCCACACTCCTGATTGGCAGCTTCCTGTGTATAATCCCACCTACACTCCTGATTGGCAGCTTCTTGTGTATAATACCGCCCACACTCCTGATTGGCAGCTTCCTGTGTATAATCCCACCCACACTCCTGATTGGCAGCTTCCTGTGTATAATCCCACCCACACTCCTGATTGGCAGCTTCCTGTGTATAATCCCACCCTCACTCCTGATTGGCAGCTTCTTGTGTATAATCCCACCCACACTCCTGATTGGTAGCTTCCTGTGTATAATCCCGCCCACACTCCTGATTGGCAGCTTCTTGTGTACACTGTGCAGTGCCTGCTTGCTGCCAATCAGTTGTGGGGGCAGGTTTACTTAGATTAGCTGGACTGCCTGACATGTGACATCTAGTCGGGCATTGATGATCTCCTGCTGACAAAACACTGATTGTATTGAACCTAAAGCACACAGCTCAGTAAGTGACACATCACTGGAATCAGGCTCTGCACACTGACCTATATTATTCCCATGATCAGTGCTCAGGAGCGCGCCGCTCCCCCGCCTCCTGCTGCTGGTCAGTAATGCGCTTCTGATGATGGACAGTCCGTGCGATGGCAGGCCTGGTCTTCTGCCCTCGTGCCTTCTCTCATGAGGTAAGAGGTTTCCCTCTGCAGCGGCACAGTGCAGGGCACGGAGCGCAGGGCACTGGACAGATGCCGTGATCGGCCAGCTCCTGAGCACGCTTTATAGGAAAGAGCCTGTAGGCCCTGCGCTCATGGCCACTTCTGATAGACTGCAGAGGTGGCCGCCAACCTGGGCAACAACCTCAGACTATAAGATTATGAAGCTTCCATTCTTGAGAACAAAGAACATTTTGTTTTTACAAGAACTTCACGATGATGAGACACAGCCCACGAAATCCGGTCCCCTGCGCACCCGGATCACTGGCGCCTGATCACTCGTCCTCCACATTGCGCTCTGGGAGGAGGGGTCTTTATGATCGGTGCACTATCATGTCTGCCATTGTGGGGTCTTCTCCCCCATAATCATTCACTGACGTAATCACCACTAATGTCCCAATGGAGGCCGCTCTAGATCCCCTGTGACTGCACAGCTGGACACCACTTTGGCCTCCTGCCTAGTAAATAGCCAGGATTTGTTTGGCACATAGCATTCATTCCTTCCTTCATTCATTCCTTCATTCATTTATTCCTTCCTTCACTCATTCCTTCATTCATTCATTCCTTCCTTCATTCATTCCTTCCTTCATTCATTCTTTCATTCATTCCTTCATTCATTCATTCATGTGCTGACTTTGCACATTTGTGTCACCCCTTGGGAAGTGTAGGCCACTCTCCGCAACTCTGCCACTCCGGCTCTGCATGCGTTTTTCCACTGTCAAACCTCAGTGGATGGTGAACAGTCCTGACCGGCCAGTATAGACAGGACATCCGGCACTGCTGGGCTTCGGCACTCAGAGAGGGTTCAACCCTCCAAATGGAAACAAAATCCAGCACTCCAAAAAATGTGACATTTATTCAATACAGTCGGTCCATCATGGTCTGTAACATGTGACATTTCGGTGAACACGACCTTTATGAAACAAACACAAAAACGCTGAGACTGCCATTAGGGTCAGTGGCGCTATCCTTTAGGGAAGGAGGTGCAGCATGATGGACGGTTTGCATTGGATCCATTTCTCCGCCAGATCTTGTTTCCACTTACCATCCAGACAGAAGTCAGGAACTCGACGTTTTCTCCCCCAGAGACCAAGGATCCTCATCACTGGTCCTTTTGGTCCAGAAACCAATGATCCTCATCACTGATCCTACTGATCCATAGACCAATGATCCTCATCACTGGTCCTTCTGATCCATAGACCAAGGATCCTCATTGCTGGTCCTTCTGGTCCATAGACCAATGTTCCTCATCCCTGGTCCAGAGACCAATGATCTTCATCTCTGGTCCTTCTGGTCCATAGACCAATGATCCCCATCGCTGGTCCTTCTGGTCCATAGACCAATGATCCTCATCCCTGGACCTTCTGGTCCATAGACCAATGATCCTCATCCCTGGTCCTTCTTGTCCATAGACCAATGATCCCCATCCATGTTCCTTCTGGTTCATAGACCAATGATCCTCATTGATTGTCCTTCTGGTCCATAAACCAATGATCCTCATCCCTGGTCCTTCTGGTCCAGAGACCATTGATCCTCATCGCTGGTCCTTCTGGTCCAGAGACCAATGATCCTCATCACTGGTCCTTCTGGTCCATAGACCAATGATCCTCATCACTGGTCCTTCTGGTCCATAGACCAATAATCCTCATCCCTGGTCCTTCTGGTCCAGAGACCTATGATCTTCATCTCTGGTCCTTCTGGTCCATAGACCAATGATCCCCATCACTGGTCCTTCTGGTCCATAGACCAATGATCCTCAACCCTGGTCCTTTTGGTCCATAGACCGATGATCCTCATCACTGGTCCTTCTGGTCCAGAGACCAATGATCCTCATCCCTGGTCCTTCTGGTCCATAGACCAATTATCCCCATCCCTGTTCCTTCTGGTCCATAGACCAATGATCCTCATCCCTTGTCCTTCTGGTTCATAGACCAATGATCCTCATCGTTGGTCCTTCTGGTCCATAGACCAATGATCCTTGTGATGAACGGGCACGCGGTCCGCCACACGGTAGCCCGGGGGTCACGGCTTGTGATCCCACCGCTGCCACCAATATGTGATGAAACGGTGCACACACACGACGGCTGCTGCCGTCCGACCCGGTAAACTGCAGGGATTTATAATTATCCCACTTCCACTTAGGAACTTGCAGCTCTCTGGCGCCCCCCTTACCCTCAGGTCAGTCAGGGAACTGCACCTAGGATAATTGGTCGCCAGACGGGTCACTTGGATGTGTGCTGGCTATTGGGCACGCTGCAGTGAGGGAATTATAATTACTCCTGGCTGCAGCCAGGCAGTACCCTTATAAACCCCGCTCCATCACTGCCAGCGTCACCCAATAGATTAACACTTTACACCCCTTCCTTTTAGCTGCCACCAGCTACGGCTTTTGATGAACAATTTATCAAGAGGGTCCGTAGCAACCCCAAAACAGTAGCGTAGTGCTTCAGGCACGTGCAAATTCATTTATAGAGCAGGAGAAACAAACTAATAAATTTATAGGTTTATTCCTTAAAAAAAAACAGGCAGTGCTTATATAATATAAAAAGATGTAACAAACTGAGACAATATCGTTATATACAGATGCAGTTATAAAATAAAATGGGATTAAGAATGAAAGATAACTCACATGGTTGTTAGATCATTACAGGCAAGCCAGGCTGGGGGAAGGAGCCACACGTCATAGTTCATTGGTAGATCTCTTACTCAGGACATCCCAGCAGAAAGTAAAAACTAAGGAACTTCACTGCAAGACTTATGCATGTCAGCTTCTGACCTCACAAAAAGGGCTGGTCCTCTGGCCACCTCCCCTGGCTGCAAGCTATGGTTTGAGCTCTGCAATATCATAAGGTTCATAACTCGTCCTGTGAACCTAGCAGAATAACGGCAGACCTATCAATGATCTCACTCCAAAATGACGGTTCCAATGAGCCCACACTTGGGTGGGCTAGTACATGGGGCACCCGAGAATTCCATTTCTCGGGTTCTGTTGGAGTTACGGGTTTACCAGTACCACTGGAACGATGCCCGTCGGCGCATGGTTCAACACAGTAACTTTCCTGTTTCTAGCGAATGCTCCCACCGTGTTATTAACCAAAAAAGAATGAATTCTCCAAAATGGCTGCTATAGGAAGAAAGCACGTGTGCAGACAATGCAGGACCCCTGCGGTGAAGCGGGAAAACTTCCAGCACTGGCAGCTCACATTACACTGCCTGAGTGCAGGCTGGGGGTTGGTGAGAAGTACGAGAGCTGCAGAGAGAAGGAGGGGGGCTTTGCTTGGTGGGCTTTCAGCAGTACAAAAAAAAAAGATGAGGACAGCAATTCCAGCACAGCACTCATCACACCTCCCCCCCTTAGAGGGCGCTACGGAGGCATGACCTGTCGGTAATCCGACATGCGCACCTCAGCGGGTTCGCCACGTCGTGATAACCCATCAGCATTCCCATGATCACTGCCTTTCTTGTGTTGTACGGCAAAATCATACTGCTGCAGGGCAAGGCTCCAGCGTAGCAACCTACCATTGGTTCCGGACACTGTGTGCAGCCAGCTCAGAGGGTTGTGGTCGGTGACCACCTTGAAGGTGCGCCCGTACAGGTAGGGCTGCAAACGTTGCAGTGCCCAGACCATGGCCAGGCACTCCTTCTCGATGGTGGAGTATGCCACTTCATTTGGCAGAAGTTTCCGGCTCAGGTACAACACGGGGTGCTCCTGGTTCCCCGAATCAACCTGGCTGAGTACAGCACCGAGGCCAAATTCGCTGGCATCAGTCTGTACCAGGAATGGCCGACTGCTGTCGACGGCTTTCAACACTGGAGAGCTGCACAGGGCTGTTTTCAAAGCTCGGAATGCCGCCTCACAGCCATCTGTCCAGTTGACTGTTTGGGGTAGACGCCCTTGGTGAGGTCCGTCAAGGGTTTTGCAATGGCGCTATAGTTTGGTACGAAACGCCTATAGTACCCTGCAGTGCCCAGGAAGGACTTCACCTGCTTTTTGGTCCTGGGGGTGGGCCAGGACACGATCGCGTCCACTTTCTCGGGCTCTGGACTCATGGAACCCCCACCTACCCGGTGCCCCAGGTAGTGGACCTCCCTCATGCCCATCTGGCATTTTCCCGGCTTGATGGTCAGACCTGCCTGGTGAATACGCTTGAGCACCTCCTGGAGATGCTGAAGGTGTTCCTCCCAGGTGGAACTGAAGACGGCAATGTCGTCCAGGTACGCCACAGCGTACTCCTCCAGTCCCTGAAGCAGGTGGTTGACCATCCGCTGGAAAGTGGCAGGGGCATTCTTCATGCCGAAAGGCATGACCGTGGACTGTACAGTCCAAAAGGGGTGATAAAGGCAGATTTCTCCTGCGCCGCAGGGCTCAGGGGAATCTGCCAGTATCCCCGGCTCAGATCCATGATGGATATGTACTTGGCATTCGCCAATCGCTCCAGCAGATCCTCGATGCGTGGCATTGGGTGCGCATCAGAGGTAGTGATGGCGTTGAGCCCCCTGTAGTCCACGCAGAACCGGGTGGTCCGATCCCTTTTTGGCACGAGAACTACAGGTGAGGCCCACGCGCTTTTGGACTGCCGGATCACCCCCAGCTGCAACATCTCATGGATCTCCTGGCGCATAATCTGCTGCACTTCCTCAGAGATCCGATAAGGTGTCCGCCGTAACGGGGCGTGATTCCCAGTGTCCACCTCATGGACTGCCAACTTGGTCCTTCCAGGTCGGTTAGTGAACACGGCCCGAAAGGATTCCAGAGTGGTCAGCAACTGCAACCGCTGGGAGGCGGTTAGCGAGGCATTTACCTCCATGTCCTCAATGGACCCATTGGCATTAGCTTGGGCCAGCATGTCTAGGAGGGGATCCTCTTCCCCGTCCTCGGGCAGATTGCAGACCGGTAGGACACAGGCTTCACGTTCGTGATGGGCCTTCATCATGTTGACGTGAAAGGCCTTGCGCCTACCCCGAGTGTGGTCAAGCGTGACCACGTAGGTGGCTGGGTTGAGCTGTTGGTGCACGACGTACGGGCCTTCCCAGGCTGCCTGAAGCTTATCCTTTGGTACGGGGACCAGCACCCACACCTTTTGACCCACCTGGTAGGTCCGCTCCCGGGCGTTCTGGTCGTACCAGTGCTTCTGGTCAGCCTGAGCCTGCGTCATGTTGTCATGCACCAACTGCGTCAAGGTCTGCATCTTGTCGCGGAAGCGCATGACATAATCCACGATGGACACTTCCGTGGGGTTTGGCTCATCTTCCCAGGATTCTCTTATCAACCCAAGGGGTCCCCGGACTCGCCTACCATACAGGAGCTCGAAGGGGAGAACCCCGTCGAGGCCTGCGGGACTTCTCTGTAGGCAAATAGCAGGTGTGGGAGGTACCGCTCCCAATCGCGTCCCTGGGTCTCAACCAGCATGCGGAGCATCTGTTTGAGGGTACCGTTAAAGCGCTCACACAAACCATTGGTCTGTGGGTGATACGCACTCGATACCATAACGCGTCACCTGCATTTTGCTGCAGAGAGCCTTCATTAGGCGAGACATAAATTGGGTCCCTTGATCGGTAAGCATCTCCCTGGGAAATCCTACCCGTGAAAAGATGGTCACCAGTGCATCCGCCACCTTATCTGCCCTAGTTGAGGACAGAGCTACTGCCTCCGGGTACCGGGTAGCGTAGTCTACCACAGTCAGGATGTATTGCTTTCCAGAGCTGCTGGGGACGGCCAGCGGGCCCACAATGTCCACCGCGATCCTCTGGAAAGGCTCCTCTATCACTGGCAACGGGATCAGGGGAGCCTTAAGAGCAGGCCCCGCCTTCCCCACTCTTTGACAGGTGATACAGGAGCGGCAGTAGTTAGTCACATCTGTCCCCATCTTGGGCCAATAGAAGTGTTGAGACAGCCGTGCCTTAGTTTTGCTGATCCCCAAGTGTCCAGCGAGTGGAATCTCATGGGCAATCCTCAACAACTCACCTCGGAACTGGTGCGGGACGACCAGCTGTTTTCCCCTCAACCACTCCTTTTGGGAATCTCCGGGTACTGTCTCCCGGTACAATCTCCCGGTACAACCTTCCTCGTTCCCAGAACACCCTCTCCTTATCAGTCACGGAGGTGGGCGTCTCGGCGAGGTGCCTCAAGTTCTCCAGGCTCGCATCTGAGTGCAGAGCGGCCTGGAACTCCTGGCTGGAGGCAGCCAGAAGTGACGTCAGGGTTCCTTCCTCACTGGGACCCTCTGGGACCGGCTCTGGGTCCACCTCTGGTTCAGTCTCTCCTGTAGCGGAGGAGGGTCCAGATGGCAGGGCGCTACCTGCGATCCGGGCACTCTGACTGCGGGTGACAGGAGCTACATATGCAGTCTCCCTGGGGATTTCTACAGACCCATCAGCCTGCGCTGCTATGGGCTCTACCTCCCCATCCACCCCCAACACTTCAGGAGCAGTGCTACTTATGGGCCAGTTACCTTCCTCGGTGGCACTGGTCAGTGTCATGGGTCACCTTCCTCCCGGTTCCCATGCACCTCCCCATTTCCTTGAGCACTGTCGCTTGCTCCTGCTAGGGGTTCCTCAGCCGTCTCACTCCGCAGAGCGACGTGGCTGAACGCTCCTGTACCTGTGGACACATCTACCACTTCAGAGAAAGGGTTAACAGATTCAGATGGCACAGATACATCACTATCAACATCATTCCTAGGGAAAGAAAGGTTATCAGTTGCATCATCACTTCGCAAAGCGTTAGCAGGTAACACAATCAGCTTCCCATCATCATCAACATCAACATCATGGTTAACGTTAACCTTATCATCAGATTGGGAAGGGGTGTCCGGGACATAGTACGCCACCATCCTCCCCAGATCAGTCCCCAATAAAACATCAGTGGGCAGGTTTTCGGACACCCCCACTTCCTTCACCCCGCTCCCGGTACCCCAGTCAATGAAAACTCGGGCTATCGGCAAGGGGTAGTGGACGCCCCCAATCCCTGTGACAGTTAAGGTTTTCCCCGGAATCAACTCTTCAGGGGCCGCCAGTTCGGGTCGGATGAGGGTTCGTTCAGCCCCGGTGTCCTTGAGGCCTGTAGCAAGACGGGCCCCCACGCGGACGGGCTGCACGTTGTCATCAACCCTCCCCACCACACCACCCATCAAAAGAACAGAGGCGTTGGGCCGGAGGCCTTGGCTGGGGGGTTCTTCTGCCTCTCCGGACAGGTGGCGCTGATGTGACCGGTCCTTTTACAGGAGAAACACTGGCGGGGGTCTGATGTAGGCCTGGCGCTGGCAAAGGGGATAGTGCCTCCAGAGGGACGGCTGGCAGGGGCACTGGGGTTGGTTGCAGGCTTACCCCCTCCCCAGCGGGTGGTGACGGGCTTCCGCACCTCGGGTTTCCGGTTGGCCTCATAGCTGTCGGCGATCAGTGCTGTTGTGACCGCGTCCTCTGGTTCTCGGTCCAGGATGAACTGTCGGACCTCAGCTGGGCACAGATGCAGGAACTGGTCTTTGATCATCAGGTCTTTCAGCTCCTCATAGGTGTCAACTGACAGTCCATGGATCCACTGGTCAAAGTGGTTCCTGAGTCCTTGCACCACATCGCTATAACTGTCGTGTGGGCCACGTTGGAGGTTCCGGAACTTCTTTCGGTATACCTCAGGGGTTAGCTGGTACTTTGCAATCAGGGCCTGCTTGATGGCCTCATAGTCACTGTCTTGATCTGGTGCGAGGGAAGCGAACGCCTCCAAAGCTTTGCCCTTCAGCCCGGGGTCAAGTACCTGGCCCATTGGTCGGCAGGCAGCCGGTACTGTCTGCAGACTTTCTCAAAGGCCCGCAGAAAAGTGTCCAAGTCTCCTTCCTTTTCCAGCACGGGAAAGTGCTCTGGCCGGGGCTTGGGACTCTGAGAGCTGCTGGGTGTACCGCTCAGGGCTGTGGAGGGCATTGCCCCTTGTCTGAGCAGCTCCAGTTCATGGGCTCTCTGAGCTTCCCGCTCGGCTCTCTCAGCCTCCCGCTCGGCCTCTCGCTGGGCTTGGCGCTCGGCTCTCTCAGCCTCTCGCTGTTTGGCCTCTCGCTGGTTGGCTCTCTCTTGAGCTTGCTGGATCAGCCTCAGGCGTTCTTCCCGGTTGTCAGCGGTGAGTCCCTCCAGGGCCGCCTGCAGGTAAGGGTCCACCTCTCTCTGGGTGTAAGCAGTCAGGGGTTGGGCCTCTGCTCCTGCGGCACCACCTTGGCTTGGGCCGGCTCCTGCGCCCGCCACGCTCCGATGCTCGCCCAGCTCCTTCAGGGCCTGGACCAGTTGGCCTTTGGTTCGGTTCGTGTGGACAAGGCCGTGGTACTTGCAGATTCCCACAAGAGTGTCCTTGCTCTGCTTTTCGAACCAACTTGCTCCTATGGTAGCCATGTTTGCCAAATAAAAGATAGGATAGAAAAACAAAGAGAAGGGAGGGGTAACCACAAGTACACACAATTGTCTCAGGACTAATAAACACTGAGTCTGTTCTCCAAAACTTTAGATGCAGGGTCCCTGAAGAACCGTGCAAGTTTTTTAGTGAGAGGAATGATTGCTCAGACCAGATCACTAATGCTCTATAATCCCACCGCTTGCCACCAATATGTGATGAACGGGCACGCGGTCCGCCACACGGTAGCCCGGGGGTCACGGCTTGTGATCCCACCGCTGCCACCAATATGTGATGAAACGGTGCACACACACGACGGCTGCTGCCGTCCGACCCGGTAAACTGCAGGGATTTATAATTATCCCACTTCCACTTAGGAACTTGCAGCTCTCTGGCGCCCCCCTTACCCTCAGGTCAGTCAGGGAACTGCACCTAGGATAATTGGTCGCCAGACGGGTCACTTGGATGTGTGCTGGCTATTGGGCACGCTGCAGTGAGGGAATTATAATTACTCCTGGCTGCAGCCAGGCAGTACCCTATAAACCCCGCTCTGTCACTGCCAGCGTCACCCAATAGATTAACACTTTACACCCCTTCCTTTTAGCTGCCACCAGCTACGGCTTTTGATGAACAATTTATCAAGAGGGTCCGTAGCAACCCCAAAACAGTAGCGTAGTGCTTCAGGCACGTGCAAATTCGTTTATAGAGCAGGAGAAAACAAACTAATAAATTTATAGGTTTATTCCTTAAAAAAAAAAACAGGCAGTGCTTATATAATATAAAAAGATGTAACAAACTGAGACAATATCGTTATATACAGATGCAGTTATAAAATAAAATGGGATTAAGAATGAAAGATAACTCACATGGTTGTTAGATCATTACAGGCAAGCCAGGCTGGGGGAAGGAGCCACACGTCATAGTTCATTGGTAGATCTCTTACTCAGGACATCCCAGCAGAAAGTAAAAACTAAGGAACTTCACTGCAAGACTTATGCATGTCAGCTTCTGACCTCACAAAAAGGGCTGGTCCTCTGGCCACCTCCCCTGGCTGCAAGCTATGGTTTGAGCTCTGCAATATCATAAGGTTCATAACTCGTCCTGTGAACCTAGCAGAATAACGGCAGACCTATCAATGATCTCACTCCAAAATGACGGTTCCAATGAGCCCACACTTGGGTGGGCTAGTACATGGGGCACCCGAGAATTCCATTTCTCGGGTTCTGTTGGAGTTACGGGTTTACCAGTACCACGGGAACGATGCCCGTCGGCGCATGGTTCAACACAGTAACTTTCGTGTTTCTAGCGAATGCTCCCACCGTGTTATTAACCAAAAAAGAATGAATTCTCCAAAATGGCTGCTATAGGAAGAAAGCACGTGTGCAGACAATGCAGGACCCCTGCGGTGAAGCGGGAAAACTTCCAGCACTGGCAGCTCACATTACACTGCCTGAGTGCAGGCTGGGGGTTGGTGAGAAGTACGAGAGCTGCAGAGAGAAGGAGGGGGGGCTTTGCTTGGTGGGCTTTCAGCAGTACAAAAAAAAAGATGAGGACAGCAATTCCAGCACAGCACTCATCACAATCCTCATCCCTGGTCCTTCTGGTCCATAGACCGATGATCCTCATCACTGGTCCTTCTGGTCCAGAGACCAATGATCCCCATCCCTGTTCCTTCTGGTCCATAGACCAATGATCCTCATCCCTTGTCCTTCTGGTCCATAGACCAATGATCCTCATCGTTGGTCCTTCTGGTCCATAGACCAATGATCCTCATCACTGGTCCTTCTGGTCCATAGACCAATGATCCTCATCCCTGGTCCTTCTGGTCCAGAGACCATTGATCCTCATCACTGATCCTTCTGATCCAGAGACCAATGATCCTCATCGCTGGTCCTTCTCGTCCAGAGACCAATAATCCTCATCACTGGTCCTTCTGGTCCAGAGACCAATGATCCTCATCCCTGGCCCTTCTGGTCCAGAGACCATTGATCCTCATCACTGATCCTTCTGGTCCAGAGACCAATGATCCTCATCCCTGTCTGCCAGGTCCAGAGACCATTGATCCTCATCGCTGGTCCTTCTGGTCCAGAGACCAATAATCCTCATCACTGGTCCTTCTGGTCCAGAGACCAATGATCCTCATCCCTGGCCCTTCTGGTCCAGAGACCATTGATCCTCATCACTGATCCTTCTGGTCCAGATACCAATGATCCTCATCGCTGGTCCTTCTGGTACATAGACCGATGATCCTCATCACTGGTCCTTCTGGTCCATAGTCCAATGATCCTCATCCCTGGTCTGCCAGGTCCAGAGACCAATGATCCTCATCCCTGGTCCTTCTGGTCCAGAGACCAAGGATACTCATCACTGGTCCTTCTGGTCCAGAGACCAAGGATCCTCATCGCTGGTCGTTCTGGTCTATAGACCAAGAGTCCTCATCACTGGTCCTTCTGGTCCGCAGACCAATGATCCTCATTGATTGTCCTTCTGGTCCATAAACCAATGATCCTCATCCCTGGTCCTTCTGGTCCAGAGACCATTGATCCTCATCGCTGGTCCTTCTGGTCCAGAGACCAATGATCCTCATCACTGGTCCTTCTGGTCCATAGACCAATGATCCTCATCACTGGTCCTTCTGGTCCATAGACCAATGATCCTCATCCCTGGTCCTTCTGGTCCAGAGACCTATGATCTTCATCTCTGGTCCTTCTGGTCCATAGACCAATGATCCCCATCACTGGTCCTTCTGGTCCATAGACCAATGATCCTCATCCCTGGTCCTTCTGGTCCATAGACCGATGATCCTCATCACTGGTCCTTCTGGTCCAGAGACCAATGATCCTCATCCCTGGTCTTTCTGGTCCATAGACCAATTATCCCCATCCCTGTTCCTTCTGGTCCATAGACCAATGATCCTCATCCCTTGTCCTTCTGGTTCATAGACCAATGATCCTCATCGTTGGTCCTTCTGGTCCATAGACCAATGATCCTCATCACTGGTCCTTCTGGTCCATAGACCAATTATCCTCATCCCTGGTCCTTCTGGTCCAGAGACCATTGATCCTCATCACTGATCCTTCTGGTCCAGAGACCAATGATCCTCATCGCTGGTCCTTCTGGTCCATAGACCAATGATCCTCATCCCTGGTCTGCCAGGTCCAGAGACCATTGATCCTCATCGCTGGTCCTTCTGGTCCAGAGACCAATAATCCTCATCACTGGTCCTTCTGGTCCAGAGACCAATGATCCTCATCCCTGGCCCTTCTGGTCCAGATACCAAGGATCCTCATTGCTGGTCGTTCTGGTCCATAGACCAAGAGTCCTCATCGCTGCTCCTTCTGGTCCAGAGACCAATTTATCCTCATTGATTGTCCTTCTGGTCTATAAACCAATGATCCTCATTTCTGGTCCTTCTGGTCCAGAGACCATTAATCCTCATAGCTGGTCCTTCTGGTCCAGAGACCAATGATCCTCATCACTGGTCCTTCTGGTCCATAAACCAATGATCCTCATCCCTGGTCCTTCTGGTCCAGAGACCATTGATCCTCATCGCTGGTCCTTCTGGTCCAGAGACCAATGATCTTCATCCCTGGTCCTTCTGGTCCAGAGACCAAGGATCCTCATCGCTGGGCCTTCTGGTCCAGAGACCAGTGAACCTTCTTTGCTGGTCTTTCTGGTCCATAGAACAATGATCCTCATAGCTGGTCTGTCTGGTCTAGAGACCAATGATCCTTATCGCTGGTCCTTCTGGTCCATAAACCAATGATCCTCATCACTGTTCCTTCTGGTCCATAGACCAATGATCCTCATCGATGACCCTTCTGGTCCAGAGACCAATGATCCTCATCACTTGTCCTTCTGGTCCATAAACCAATGATCCTCATGACTGGTCCTTCTGATCCATAGACCAAGGATCCTCATCGCTGGTCCTTCTGGTCCAGAGACCAATGATCCTCATCACTGGTCCTTCTGGTCCATAGACCAATGATCCTCATCGTTGGTCCTTCTGGTCCAGATACCAATGATCCTCATCGCTGGTCCTTCTGGTCCACAGACCAATTATCCTCATCGCTGGTGCCGAACCGGAGCTTGGCTTTTGCCGCGGTGCCGCCCAGTGCATGGCTTTTGCCGCGTGGATTCTGCACTCTTTCCCTGTGTATTTCTTGCATCCGGTGGCCTCTCTTCTCCGTAAATCACAGATGTAATTAAGTTCACAGAATGACTCTTTTTGTCCTAAGTACAGAACGCCCGGAGCTGATTTTTTGAGAGCTCCTTATATTTCTGAAGATTAGAATAAAAATCCTCAAACTACAGACGTCACCATAGCAACCGGGAAGAAGAGCGACCCTCGCCCAATCACCGCGCTCCGTTCTCCAATAAGAAAGAAAAAACCGGATTTATTCATTTCTTGTTATTTACATCGAGACGACCGACGCACGAGAGCCAGAAGGGTGACCGGCTGAGATACACGGCTCAGCAGACAGTATCACACAGGAGAGAATTAGATACACGGCTCAGCAGACAGTATCACACAGGAAGGATTAGATACACGGCTCAGCAGACAGTATCACACAGGAGAGAATTAGATACACGGCTCAGCAGACAGTATCACACAGGAGAGAATTAGATACACGGCTCAGCAGACAGTATCACACAGGATAGGATTAGATACACGGCCCAGCAGTCAGTATACACAGGAGAGGATTAGATACACGGCTCAGCAGACAGTATCACACAGGAGAGAATTAGATACACGGCTCAGCAGACAGTATCACACAGGATAGGATTAGATAACGGCTCAGCAGTCAGTATCACACAGGAGAGGATTAGATACACGGCTCAGCAGACAGTATCACACAGGAGAGAATTAGATACACGGCTCAGCAGACAGTATCACAAAAGGATAGGATTAGATACACGGCCCAGCAGTCAGTATTACACAGGATAGGATTAGATGCACTGCTCAGCAGACAGTATCCCAAAAAGGATAGGATTAGATACATGGCTCAGCAGTCAGTATCACACAGGAAGGATTAGATACATGGCTCAGCAGTCAGTATCACACAGGAGAGGATTAGATACACGGCTCAGCAGTCAGTATCACACAGGATAGGATTAGATGCACTGCTCAGCAGACAGTATCAAACAGGATAGGATTAGATACATGGCTCAGCAGTCAGTATCACACAGGATAGGATTAGATACATGGCTCAGCAGTCAGTATCACACAGGAGAGGATTAGATACACGGCTCAGCAGTCAGTATCACACAGGATAGGATTAGATGCACGGCTCAGCAGACAGTATCAACAGGATAGGATTAGATAGACGGCTCAGCAGTCAGTATCACACAGGAGAGGATTAGATACATGGCTCAGCAGTCAGTATCACACAGGAGAGGATTAGATACACGGCTCAGCAGTCAGTATCACACAGGATAGGATTAGATACACGGCTCAGCAGACAGTATCACACAGGATAGGATAAGATACACGGCTCAGCAGTCAGTATCACACAGGAGAGGATTAGATACAAGGCTCAGCAGTCAGTATCACACAGGAGAGGATTAGATACACGGCTCAGCAGTCAGTATCACACAGGATAGGATTAGATACACGGCTCAGCAGTCAGTATCACACAAGAGAGGATTAGATACACGGCTCAGCAGTCAGTATCACACAGGAGAGGATTAGATACATGGCTCAGTAGTCAGTATCACACAGGAGAGGATTAGATACACGGCTCAGCAGTCAGTATCACACAGGAGAGGATTAGATACACAGCTCAGCAGTCAGTATCACACAGGAGAGGATTAGATACATGGCTCAGCAGTCAGTATCACACAGGATAGGATTAGATACACGGCTCAGCAGTCAGTATCACACAGGAGAGGATTAGATACACAGCTCAGCAGTCAGTATCACACAGGAGAGGATTAGATACACGGCTCAGCAGTCAGTATCACACAGAGAGGATTAGATACACGGCTCAGCAGACAGTATACACAGGAGAGGATTAGATACACGCTCAGCAGTCAGTATCACACAGGAGAGGATTAGATACATGGCTCAGCAGTCAGTATCACACAGGAGAGGATTAGATACACAGCTCAGCAGTCAGTATCACCAGGATAGGATTAGATACACGGCTCAGCAGTCAGTATCAAACAGGATAGGATTAGATACATGGCTCAGCAGTCAGTATCACACAGGAGAGGATTAGATACATGGCTCAGCAGTCAGTATCACACAGGAGAGGATTAGATACACGGCTCAGCAGTCAGTATCACACAGGATAGGATTAGATGCACGGCTCAGCAGACAGTATCAAACAGGATAGGATTAGATAGACGGCTCAGCAGTCAGTATCACACAGGAGAGGATTAGATACATGGCTCAGCAGTCAGTATCACACAGGAGAGGATTAGATACACTGCTCAGCAGTCAGTATCACACAGGATAGGATTAGATACAGGCTCAGCAGACAGTATCACACAGGATAGGATAAGATACACGCTCAGCAGTCAGTATCACACAGGAGAGGATTAGATACATGGCTCAGCAGTCAGTATCACACAGGATGAGGATTAGATACACGGCTCAGCAGTCAGTATCACACAGGATAGGATTAGATACACGGCTCAGCAGTCAGTATCACACAAGAGAGGATTAGATACACGGCTCAGCAGTCAGTATCACACAGGAGAGGATTAGATACATGGCTCAGTAGTCAGTATCACACAGGAGAGGATTAGATACACGGCTCAGCAGTCAGTATCACACAGGAGAGGATTAGATACACAGCTCAGCAGTCAGTATCACACAGGAGAGGATTAGATACATGGCTCAGCAGTCAGTATCACACAGGAGAGGATTAGATACACGGCTCAGCAGTCAGTATCACACAGGAGAGGATTAGATACACAGCTCAGCAGTCAGTATCACACAGGAGAGGATTAGATACACGGCTCAGCAGTCAGTATCACACAGGAGAGGATTAGATACACGGCTCAGCAGCAGTATCACACAGGAGAGGATTAGATACACAGCTCAGCAGTCAGTATCACACAGGAGAGGATTAGATACACGGCTCAGCAGTCAGTATCACACAGGATAGGATTAGATACACGGCTCAGCAGTCAGTATCACACAGGATAGGATTAGATACACGGCTCAGCAGTCAGTATCACACAGGATAGGATTAGATACACGGCTCAGCAGTCAGTATCACACAGGATAGGATTAGAGACACAGCTCAGCGTCAGTATCACACAGGAGAGGATTAGATACACGGCTCAGCAGTCAGTATCACACAGGAGAGGATTAGATACACGGCTCAGCAGTCAGTATCACACAGGATAGGATTAGATGCACTGCTCAGCAGACAGTATCAAACAGGATAGGATTAGATACATGGCTCAGCAGTCAGTATCACACAGGAGAGGATTAGATACACAGCTCAGCAGTCAGTATCACACAGGAGAGGATTAGATACACGCTCAGCAGTCAGTATCACACAGGAGAGATTAGATACACGCTCAGCAGACAGTATCACACAGGAGAGGATTAGATACACGGCTCAGCAGTCAGTATCACACAGGAGAGGATTAGATACACGGCTCAGCAGTCAGTATCACACAGGAGAGGATTAGATACACAGCTCAGCAGTCAGTATCACACAGGAGGATTAGATACACGGCTCAGCAGACAGTATCACACAGAGAGGATTAGATACACAGCTCAGCAGTCAGTATCACACAGGATAGGATTAGATACACGGCTCAGCAGTCAGTATCACACAGGATAGGATTAGATACACGGCTCAGCACACAGTATCACACAGGATAGGATTAGATACACGGCCTCAGCAGTCAGTATCACACAGGAAGGATTAGATACACGCTCAGCAGTCAGTATCACACAGGAAGGATTAGATACACAGGCTCAGCAGTCAGTATCACACAGGATAGGATTAGATACACGCTCAGCAGTCAGATCACACAGGAAGGATTAGATACACGGCTCAGCAGTCATATCACAAGGATAGATTAATACAGCTCACATCAGTATCACACAGAGAGGATAGATTTCACGGGGTCAAGCAGTCAGTATCACACAGGAAGGATTAGATACCGGCTCAGCAGTCAGTATCACACAGAGAGATTAGATACACGTCAGCAGTCAGTATCACACAGGAAGGATAGATACCGCTCAGCACAGTATCACACAGGAGAGGATAGATACACGCTCAGCATCAGTATCACACAGAAGGATTAGATACACGGCTCAGCAGTCATATCACACAGGAAGGATTAGACACGGCTCAGCAGTCAGTATCACACAGGAAGGATTAGATACACGGCTCAGCAGTCAGTATCACACAGGAAGATTAGATACACCTCAGCAGTCAGTATCACACAGGAAGGATTAGATACACGCTCAGCAGTCAGTATCACACAGGAAGGATTAGATACACGCTCAGCTCAGTATCACACAGGAAGATTAGATACACGGCTCAGCATCAGTTCACACAGGAAGGATTAGATACACGGCTCGCAGCAGTATCACACAGGAGATTAATACAGGCTCAGCAGTCAGTATCACACAGGAAGGATAGATACACGGCCAGCATCAGTATCACACAGGAAGGATTAGATACACGGCTCAGCAGTCAGTATCACACAGGAAGGATTAGATACACGCTCAGCAGTCAGTATCACACAGGATAGGATTAGATACACGCTCACATCAGTATCACACAGAGAGGATTAGATACACGCTCAGCATCAGTATCACACAGGAGGATTAGATACAGCCAGCAGTCAGATCACACAGGAGGATTAGATACACGGCTCAGCAGTCATATCACACAGAAGATTAGATACACGCTCAGCATCAGTATCACACAGGAAGGATTAGATACACGCTCAGCAGTCAGTATCAACAGGAGAGGATTAATACACGGCTCAGCAGCATATCACACAGGATAGGATTAGATACACGGCTCAGCAGCAGTATCACACAGGAAGGATTAGATACACGGCTCAGCAGTCAGTATCACACAGGAAGGATTAGATACACGCTCAGCAGTCAGTATCACACAGGATAGGATTAGATACACGCTCAGCAGTCAGTATCACACAGGAGAGGATTAGATACACGGTCAGCAGTCAGTATCACACAGGATAGGATTAGATACATGCTCAGCAGTCAGTATCACACAGGAGAGGATTAGATACACGGCTCAGCAGTCAGTATCACACAGGAAGGATTAGATACACGGCTCAGCAGTCAGTATCACACAGGATAGGATTAGATACAGGCTCAGCAGTCAGTATCACACAGGAAGGATTAGATACACGCTCAGCAGTCAGTATCACACAGGAAGGATTAGATACACGCTCAGCAGTCAGTATCACACAGAGAGGATTAGATACACGGCTCAGCAGTCAGTATCACACAGGATAGGATTAGATACACGGCTCAGCAGTCAGTATCACACAGGAGAGGATTAGATACACGGCTCAGCAGTCAGTATCACACAGGATAGATTAGATACACGGCTCAGCAGCAGTATCACACAGGAAGGATTAGATACAGGCTCAGCAGTCAGTATCACACAGGAGAGGATTAGATACACGCTCAGCAGTCAGTATCACACAGGATAGGATTAGATACACGCTCAGCAGTCAGTATCACACAGGAGAGGATTAGATACACGCTCAGCATCAGTATCACACAGGAAGGATTAGATACACGCTCAGCAGTCAGTATCACACAGGAGAGGATTAGATACACGGCTCAGCAGTCAGTATCACACAGAGGATTAGATACACGGCTCAGCACAGTATCACACAGGAGAGGATTAGATACACGCTCAGCAGTCAGTATCACACAGAAGGATTAGATACACAGCTCAGCAGTCAGTATCACACAGAAGGATAGATACACGCTCAGCAGCAGTATCACACAGAGGATTAGATCACGTCAGACATATCACACAGGAGAGGATTAGATACACGCTCAGCAGTCAGTATCACACAGGAAGGATTAGATACACGCTCAGCAGCAGTATCACACAGGAAGGATTAGATACACGTCAGCAGTCAGTATCACACAGAAGGATTAGATACACGCTCAGCAGTCAGTATCACACAGGAGGGATTAGATACACGCTCAGCAGTCAGTATCACACAAGATTAGATACACGCTCAGCAGCAGTATCACACAGGAAGGATTAGATACACGCTCAGCAGCAGTATCACACAGGAAGGATTAGATACACGCTCAGCAGCAGTATCACACAGGAGAGATTAGATACAGCTCAGCAGTCAGTATCACACAGAAGGATTAGATACACGCTCAGCAGTCAGTATCACACAGGAAGGATTAGATACACGGCTCAGCAGTCAGTATCACACAGGAAGGATTAGATACACCTCAGCAGTCAGTATCACACAGGAAGGATTAGATACACGCTCAGCAGTCAGTATCACACAGGAGAGGATTAGATACACGCTCAGCAGTCAGTATCACACAGGAGAGGATTAGATACACGCTCAGCACAGTATCACACAGGAAGGATTAGATACACGCTCAGCATCAGTATCACACAGGAGAGGATTAGATACACGCTCAGCAGTCAGTATCACACAGGAAGATTAGATACACGCTCAGCAGCAGTATCACACAGAGAGATTAGATACACGTCAGCAGCAGTATCACACAGGAGAGGATTAGATACACTCAGCAGCAGTATCACACAGGAGGATTAGATACACGGCTCAGCACAGTATCACACAGAAGGATTAGATACACGCTCAGCAGCAGTATCACACAGGAGGATTAGATACACAGTCAGCAGCAGTATCAACAGGAAGGATTAGATACCGCTCAGCAGTCAGTATCACACAGAAGGATTAGATACCCGCTAGCAGCAGTATCACACAAGGATTAGATACACCTAGCAGCAGTATCACACAGAAGGATTAGATACACATCAGCAGACAGTATCACACAGGAGGATTAGATACACGCTCAGCAACAGTATCACACAGGGAGGATTAGATACACGGCTCAGCAACAGTATCACACAGAAGGATTAGATACACGCTCAGCAGCAGTATCACACAGAGAGGATTAGATACACGCTCAGCAGCAGTATCACACAGAGAGGATTAGATACACGCTCAGCAGCAGTATCACACAGTAGGATTAGATACACGCTCAGCAGTCAGTATCACACAGAGATTAGATACCTTGCAGACGTATCACACAGGAGAGGATTAGATACACGCTCAGCAGCGTATCACACAGGAGAGGATTAGATACACGCTCAGCAGCAGTATCACACAGGAGAGGATTAGATACCAGCTCAGCAGCAGTATCACACAGGAGGATTGATACACGTCAGCAGTCGTATCACACAGAAGGATTAGATACCAGTCAGCAGCAGTATCACACAGGAGATTAGATACCGCTAGCACAGTATCACACAATAGATTAGATACCCCAGCAACAGTATACACAGAGGATTAGATACAGTAGCAGCGTATCACACAGAAGGATTAGATACACGCTCAGCAGTCAGTATCACACAGGAAGGTTAGATACACACTCAGCACAGTATCACACAGGAGAGGATTAGATACCTCAGCAGTCAGTATCAACAGAAGGATTAGATACCCTAGCACGTATCACACAGAGAGGATTAGATACACGGCTCAGCAGTCAGTATCACACAGAAGGATTAGATACACGGCTCAGCAGTCAGTATCACACAGGATAGGATTAGATACACGCTCAGCAGTCAGTATCACACAGGATAGGATTAGATACACGCTCAGCAGTCAGTATCACACAGGAAGGATTAGATACATAGCTCAGCAGTCAGTATCACACAGGATGAGATTAGATACACGGCTCAGCAGTCAGTATCACACAGGATAGGATTAGATACACGGCTCAGCAGTCAGTATCACACAGGATAGGATTAGATACACGGCCAGCAGTCAGTATCACACAGGAGAGGATTAGATACACGGCTCAGCAGCAGTATCACACAGGATGAGGATTAGATACACGCTCAGCAGTCAGTATCACACAGGAAGGATTAGATACACGCTCAGCAGTCAGTATCACACAGGAAGGATTAGATACACGGTCAGCAGTCAGTATCACACAGAAGGATTAGATACACGGCTCAGCAGTCAGTATCACACAGGATGGGATTAGATACACGGCTCAGCAGTCAGTATCACACAGGAAGGATTAGATACACAGCTCAGCAGACAGTATCACACAGGAGGATTAGATACACCTCAGCAGTCAGTATCACACAGGGTAGGATTAGATACACGGCTCAGCAGTCAGTATCACACAGGATAGGATTAGATACAAGGCGATCAGCAGCAGTATCACACAGGATAGGATACCTTAGCAGTCAGTACACACAGAGGTAGATCAGTTCAGCAGTATCACACAGGAAGGATTAGATACACATCTCAGCAGTCAGTTATCACACAGGAAGGATTAGATACACGGCTCAGCAGTCAGTATCACACAGGATAGGATTAGATACACGCTTCAGCAGCACGTATCACAAGGAGAGGATTAGATACACGCTCAGCAGTCAGTATCACACAGGAGGATTAGATACACGGCTCAGCAGTCAGTATCACACAGGAAGGATTAGATACACGCTCAGCAGACAGTATCACACAGAGGATTAGATACACCTCAGCAGTCAGTATCACACAGGATAGGATTAGATACACCTCAGCAGACGAGTATCAACAAGAGAGGATTAGATACACGCTCAGCAGTCAGTATCACACAGGAAGGATTAGATACACGCTCAGCAGACAGTATCACACAGGAGAGGATTAGATACCCTCAGCAGACAGTATCACACAGGAGGATTAGATACACCCAGCAGACAGTATCACACAGAAGGATTAGATACCCATCTAGCAGACGGTATATCACATCAGAGAGGATTAGATACCCATCAGCAGTCAGTATCACACATAGAGGATTAGATACCCATTAGCAGACGTATCACACATCAGAGGATTAGATACCCATTAGCAGACGTATCACAATCAGAGGATTAGATACCCCATTAGCAGACAGTATCACACATCAGAGGATTAGATACCCATTAGCAGACAGTATCACACATAGAGGATTGGATACCCATTAGCAGATCGTATCACATCAGGTTAGATACCCATTAGAGACGGTATCACCATCAGAGGATTAGATACCCATTAGCAGACGTACACCATCAGAGGATTAGATACCCCAGTTAGCAGACAGTATCACACATCAGAGGATTAGATACCCATTAGCAGACAGTATCACACATCAGAGGATTAGATACCCATTAGCAGACAGTATCACACATCAGAGGATTAGATACCCATTAGCAGACAGTATCACACAAGAGGATTAGATACCCCATTAGCAGACAGTATCACATCAGAGGATTAGATACACCATTAGCAGACAGTATCACACATCAGAGGATTAGATACCCCATTAGCAGACAGTATCACACATTGTCGCTGTCATTCTCTGACTTCTCGCTTGTGACGTGGATCTTCCCCAGTGGACACTTCCTTATAGGTAGATTCCATCTTCCGTGTCGGCCTCGTCGTGGATGAGTCTCTATGGTAATTTAGTGACATTGAGCTGTGATGAGAAATCCACAACACATGGAATCATCTGCTGAGTCTAAACCCGTCATCGTGTATCGCTGTGCGTCGCTGTCCTGTGTATCTGTCACGACCCAGATGTCGGCTCCTTCCCTGTCCCTAACACTAGGGGGTGCACTCGCCCTACTCCCCGGTATACTTCTGAAGGTGAAGATGCCGGGGCCTCCGCCCTTGCCTTATCTCCTGAGTTATCCCTCCATCTGTTCTCTTCCCCACCGAGGAGAGAGGGTCGCTACTGTGCACCGTAGTACACCAATTCGACAAGGCAACACAGACAAGGGATACAGAAAACTCCAGGCATACAAAATATGGACTCACATGTAACAGAGGAATGCACCGGGAGTGGAGGATAGAGGTAAAACCAAAGTAGAGGAGGGAAGGGAATAACCACACTTACAAACCCCGCAACAGTCACAGATAACTCCTTCAGAACTCGTCATATAAACACCTCCTCCGAGCCATGCCGCATAAGCTAGCTCTGACGATGTGCGACAGTCAGGACCCAGACTATATAGGGGGTATGAGTGGCTAACCGAACTCAGCTGAGAGTTCAGAGCTCCCAACATGGCTGATTAACCCCTGTTCTGCAAAAAGAAATAAACACCACTTAAAAAGGAGCAGTGCTATTTTTCAGCACAGCAGTAGGAGCAAACAGACACTGCAGTCTTCTGGCCCCTCTCTGTTGCGGTAACCCTGAGCCGCCCGCCAGGGCCGTGGGGTACTCGGCACCGAGCCCGTCGACTTCTATGGGGGATGTCATGGCTGCCACGACTCGGTCCGTGGCCCTGGGCGCTCACCAAAAAGGGGAATATTTACAGGGGATTAGTGTTCGTATGAGGATTCGTGACGCCACCTGTAGTACCTGGTCAGGGTGACCAGCGCTGCTGTGCAGGTCCTCTGGAAGGGATGGTGTTGTGCAGCTAGATGATAAGCCTCCTACAGGTGAGGCTGTGTCCTTCCAGGGCAGGAAGATGTGGTAGTGCAGGAATGGTGCTTGCGATGTAGCAGAGGGGAGTGTGCGACGGTGGTATAACTCTAGGAAACAGTCCAAGTGCAGTTTCAGGGTTTTTACTCACAGTCTGTTGGATCCATACAGATGCCCGCTTGGCACTGTGTCCTCCAGGTGAGTGGTCCAGCAAACCCCAGGTAGATTGGTCGCACTCCCAAAGACTCCCTTTCAGTATGTTCCTTTCCGGCCTTCTATCTTCCTCTCCGTGCTATTACTCCTTACTTCCTTGCACCTTCACCAGTCAGAGCTCTCAGACGAAGGGAGCTGTGAGCCCTTTCAGTAAACAGATCAATCCTTTATCTGCACGTACTTGACCCCGTAATGCTGCCTTCTGGTAGAGATGCTGGTGGTATCGCAATGGCCCATGAAGTGACCACCGCTGTCGGCTTTACTAGCAGAGCCTGAAGATTTCCCGCTAGTCTAGGGCCCGTGCCCCGTGTTGGCCTGGTCCTTCTAATCCTAGAATGGGCTACGGGTTCAATCACTGCCTCTGCCCAGGACCCTCTCGCTCCTCTGGCAGTTACTTCCCAAGATCAGCTCAGGAGAAGCCCCAGTCCAGGACTGACTAGAGCAGATTCTCCCTGAGATGTACTCAGACGGAGATCCAGTCAGAGACTGGCTGCTCTCTACTCTAACATGCAGCCTAAGTGCTGCCTAAGCTCCACTCACCCAGCTATACACCCTTTCCTAACCAGGCTGAGTCAGACCATCCTCCCGTAGGGTCCGTCCGTATGCTCAGCTGGCATGGTGTGTTGGATGCGGTGTTGGAGTCTAAGGCCTCTTTCACACATCCGTTTTTTTACTTCAGGCACGATCAGGCGTGTTGTTAAAAAAACGGATCCGGTACCGGATGCGTTTTTTTGCAATTGACTTTCATTAGCGCCTGATTGCGCCTGATGTCGTTGAGTTGCATCAGTTTTTGTCCGGATCCGGCGGAAATGTACATTCCGGCGGCCGGACAAAACGGTTACTGCAACGTTTTTTATTTTTTCCGGAGCCGCCTGATAGTGCCTGAATCGGCGCATCAGGCAGCCGGAAATAATAGAAGTCTATGGAACCGGACCAGTCTTTTGTGCAATCCGTCAATAGACTGATCCGGATTCAGGAAATCAGGGACTACTACTACTACTACTACTGTCTCCGGACATGCAAACCTGCATTTTCTGGCTCCAAAACTTCTTTTTCCGGTTCAAAAGTTCAGGTCGGATTCAGCAAAAAAACTGATCCGTTGCATCAGTTTTTTCATTTCAGCGCCGGATCCGTCCCTTCAGGCATTCGACGGATTATACCTGACACAAAAAAAACGGATGTGTGAAAGAGGCCTAAGATGTGCTTCCTCCTTACCTGAGAGTCAGGTGTCAGACCTCTGTGACGACTGGACCCTCAGGGGCGCCACTACCCCATGACGGTATGTCTGTATCGCTGTGTATCTCTATCTTTTGTATCTCTTGTTCACTGTCCTGTGTATCGCTGTATCACTGTGTATCTCTGTGTTTCTCGGAATCGCCTTGTATCTTAGTATCGCCGTGTTTCTCTGTATCTGTGTATCTTTGTATCACTGTGTATCTCTGTACTGCAGTGTATCACTGTATATCACCGTGTATGTCTGTGTATCTGTGTATGTCTGTGTATCCTTGTATCGCCATGTATCTCTGTGTATCTCAGAGACGGCAGGTAGGGGATTTCATCAGAGAAGGCACACTTGACATCGGGAGTGCCCGCCAGGGCTCCCCATAATGCCTTGCAGCAATTACACCCCATGTAATAATGCAGCCAATCAGGAGGGACTATTACAGCCTGTATAAAAGCCGAGCCATGGAATGCAGCAGCCATATCAGGGTGATTCAGGATACAACAATATCAACACTCACGTCTCAGCTGTAGAGATAGGCAGTGAGTGGTGGAGCTGGCACCTGTCCTGCAGTCTGTCAATTACACAATGTATCTCCATTCTTCCTGCACTACAAAGCAGCAGCAGGGCAACACAATATTTCTCAAAGGAAAAAAGAATGTTAACTCAGTGTGTGTGAGACAGCGTTCTTGTATTGAGTTTTTCCATTTCTTGTTCCATTAGTTTTGGGAGAATAACTGTTAAAAATTACAAAAGAAAATGATCTGAAATGCAGACGTGTAACTGCGCCTGTCCGCCTTGCAGTGTGCGTGCTGCCGACTGCTGGTCTCCACCGGTCCATGACCACATGTAGCAAATGCACTGGTCCTGGGGGTGCAATGGCCTGTCCAGACGGGTGCATGAAGACTCTTCAGGGGCCACATTCTGACCCAAGGGGCCGTAATACATTCATTGTGTGTTTCTTCTTACAGATGAGCACAGTGAAAATGCTGCGGCCGCGTCTGAACGGGATTCTCTTCAAGTTGACATTTGATGAACACATAAGCAACATCAAGCCCGATATCATAGCGGTGACGCTGGCCTGCGAGGAGCTGAAGAAGAGCGAGAACTTCAAGAAAATGCTAGAGCTGGTGTTACTGGTGGGAAATTATATGAACTCCGGCTCCAGAAACGCAAAGTCCCTCGGCTTCAACATCAGCTTCCTCTGCAAGGTAAGAGATCGCGCAAGTCATGGGACTAATGTGATTGTCATGGGTGGTGGAGAAGTAGATGACCCCTGCGTCATGGGGAGGACAGCCCTCCGCTGGGGGTATACAGCATAGTGCAGCAAATGAAGGTGCATGGAGGCATAGTACGGTACTAATCAATATTTAGAATTATTGTTAATAATGAATTATTATTTATTCTTTTTACTTATTATTATAATTAGTTATTACTTATTTATTGTTATTTATTATTGTTTATTATGAATTATTATTATATTTATTATTTTTACTTATTGTTATTTATTATTTAGTTATTCATAATTATTGTTTATTATGAATTATTCATATTTTATTTATTATTTTTACTTTTTGTTATTAGTAGTAGTAATAGCATTTTTTATGGCACCATTCTTTTACCAATAAACCTTTAGTAATAGTAAAAGTCATTGTACTTTAGCCCCTCGGTACCGAGCCCACCAGCATCAGCCATTTCCACAAGTTAGAAAGACAGTAACCAGGCTTATTCATGCCTCACTATGAGACGTGTCGGTGACTGTTCAGACTGGGCTGCTCTGTGTAGCCAGGAGGATTTCCACTGTCTGTGCCCTGTCAGATAATGTCGCGGGCGCTCCGGGCCATTGTGACTCCCGTCTCCCCCTGTGTGATGTCTCCCACAGCCGACATGAGAGGGTCCTGCTCTGTCTGATTGTAGCACATATTCAGAAGATGGGCGTCATCACCGGGCTGTAAGCCGATCACCGCGCACCACATGTATCAGTGTGACCGGCGTCCTACACAAGCCCCATCTGGGTGCTGGTTTAATGCTACGCAGCCCCTCCATGAATTGGGAGGATTGTGAGCGCGGCGGCTTCCATCAGTATTTGCTCCTGTGCTGCCCCGTCTTTATCATGGGGTCTGCGGCATCCTGTGGTGCGTTGCTGATCTGCCCTGGTGTCGGTCAGGCTGGTTTATTTTCTGGGATCTTTTTCACATATTCAGAAGTAACAGCATGGAGAGTGTTAGTAAGTAGTACTTAACACTATAATGAAGCAGCATGGAGAACATTATTCAGCAAGTACTGAGCGGTGTAGTTGTGAATCCAGTTCTACAGTAAAGTAAAACACTGACTAGCAGCAGTATGGTGGGCTTTAAACAGCAGTACTGGATAGTGTGGCTCTGAATCCAGCTCTGGAATGAGATAAAACACCTACCAAATCCCAAATTTTCCTGTGCTTTATTATGTATTAATTCTGTCCTGATGCCCTGGATCTAACGGAGATGACTGGGGTGACCGCACTGGTTGCACAGCCCCAACTCGTGAGCGTTCCTGCTGGAGTCACTTAGGAATGCATTGACATTGCTCTTCACCCCGGCCGTTCTATACATTCCTGTCCCGCAGGGCTGGTTTTAGGCAAAGTGGGGCCCTGGGCAAAAGTTTAAAATGGGGCCCCAAATGCTGACATATTGCACATCACACAGAAACATTTTGGTTGTATTTACATGCACTTTACGAGAGCGATCGACAATATTGAAGTGCTTGTTTCCCGGCCTCTTTCCACCGGCTGAAGAATAATGATGGGGCAGAACATTCACTAATAGATCAATCTGTCCCCATACAGTGTCATATTATCAGCAGCACATCTGCAGTTTTCACAGGGCGATGTGCTGCCGAGAACAATGACTTTTGTTCCGGCATAAACAAGCCAATCTCTCGATGAATAGGCAGCATTTTGTGTTATGATTTGGTAGCCGAGGACGACAGGAGCAAAAAACAGCTAAGGCAGCCGAATACCCAGAGAGGCTGGGAACTAAAAGGTTGCAGACCCCTAAACTAACCGCACAACTAGAAGCAGCCGTGGGACGTACCTACGGTGACCTAGACGCCTTGGCACAGCCGGAGAGTTAGCTACGCCTAAAAACAGAAAGGGGAAAGCTAACTGCTCCGGAGTAGCGCCCCAAAGGAATAGGTAGCCCCCACACATATAATGGCGGTGAGATAGATGAAGCACAAACGCAGGTAGAAAATAGAGTGAGCAAACGCTGGGGCCAAATACTGCCTAGATAGGACAGGACAGGAAAGAACACTGTCTGCAACCCAGCAAAACCCTAGGAAATATTCCAACACTTCTGATTCCAAAAATGCTGAGACCACACGATCTCGCCCCCGCTAAATCAGAACTCTAGTGTGAACACGCAGCTACCCAGCAGCCACTGAAATAACAGGGACATTACAAATCAACAGAAAAAAATGAGAAACATTGACCAGCGCAGGCCCCAGCAGGGGGACCCGGCTGACCTCACTCAGTAGGGCAGCAAAAACAAGGAAAAGCAAAACCACAGAAGAAAGGCAGAAAATAACTTATCTGAATTTTCGCAGGAGACAGCAGAAACCCAGCTGACTTCCAAACTAGACCAGGAAGAGAAACTAATCACCAGCGAGGATCATGGGAGGGCAGCTCACTTATATCTGCCCAGTCCGTCCCCCCTGATTGCCACTCCTCGCTCCCAGGTGATGGACCTCTGTCATGCAATACAGCTTCAATACCATCAGTAACCACCAGAGGGAGCCCCAGCTGAGAAGTCATCTCTAAAGAGTTCACAACAATTTTGTTTGTTTAGTATAACACACCTCATAGTCCTCCATATAATTTAATGTGCCCTATAGTCCTCCATATAGTATAATGCACTCCTCATACTCCTCCATATAGTATAATATACTCCCCATAGTCCTCCATATAGTATAATACACTCCCCATAGTCCTCCATATAGTACAATGTACTCCTCATTGTCCACCATATAGTATAATACACTCCTCATAGTCCTCCATATAGTATAGTGCACCCCCCACAGTCCTCCGTGTAGTACAATTCACTTCCCATAGTATAATGCAGCCCCCATAGAGTATAATGCAGCCACCCCACAGAATATAATGCAGCCACCCCACAGAATATAATGTAGTTCCCTCATACTCCTCCATATAGTATAATATACTCCCCATAGTCCTCCATATAGCATAATACACTTCCCATAGTCCTCCATATTGTACAATGCACTCCTCATACTCCTCCATATAGTATAATATACTCCCCATAGTCCTCCATATAGTATAATACACTCCCCATAGTCCTCCATATAGTACAGTGCACTCCTCATAGTCCTCCATATAGTATAGTGCACCCCCCATAGTCCTCCATGTAGTAAAATTCACTTTCCATAGTATAATGCAGCCCCATAGAGTATAATGCAGCCACCCCACAGAATATAATGCAGCCACCCCACAGAATATAATGTAGTTCCCTCATAGATCATAATGCAGTCATCCCATATAGCATAATCCAGCACCCTACAGAATACAGAATAAAAAGTAGCCCCCTCATAGAGTATAATGCAAGACCCCCATAGAATATAATGCAGCCCCCCATAGAATATAATGTAGCCCTCTCACAGAGTATAATGCAGCCCTCTCCATATATATAATGCAGCTCCTCGTAGAATATAATGTAGCCACCCCCATAGAATATATTGCAGCCCCCCTCATATAGTATAATGCAGCCCCCATAGGCTATAATGTAGCACTCTCATATAGTATAATAAAGAATATAATCCAGCCCCACAGTCTAGTACTCACTAACTGATATATTTTTAAAACACACACACAATCCTCACCTCTCCCTGTTTCCCGCACTGCTCCAATCTCAGCAGCTGCACTGCCAGGGACACTGTGGGTGCGTGATTAAGTGACATCATCGCGCACCCGCAGTGTCAGAGGCAGAGGGGAATGATGGGAGAGGGAGCGTCAGCTGACGCTGTCTCCTCCATCATTGCTTTCAATTGTATTGGCGTCTATGATGTCGATACAGTTGAATGCCTTGGGGGGGAGAGTCGGCGCTGGCGTCGGGCGGACCCCCTGATTCACGGGCCCCATAGCGGTCGTGTGGTGTGCTGAGAGAGAGAGAGACCCCGGACAGTTTTGGCAGCATTTTCAATCACTTTCTATGGAGGCGACGGATCCGCGGGCGGATTCCATCAAAAACGGATGCCAGCGGATTCGCCGCCCATAAGCGGCCATTATACAAAATGGCAGATGCGGCGGATCCGCCGTAGTCCGCCATTTTGGCGGAGCAAAAAAAACGTTGCATTGGCTGTTTTTGTAAAATGACAGACGCCAACGTCAAAAAACGGACCTAACGGACGACCATCCGTCAAAATCCGTCACTAATGCAAGTCAATGGGAAAAAAACAGAACCGCCAAAAAAAAAATGCTGGATCCGTTTTTTTCACATTTTGATGGATTTTGACTGACGTCGCACGACTGAAGTGTGAAAGAGGCCTAAGTCATTCACGGACCGCTGTTATTTCTCCCAGGTAAGTTTGCTTTTCTTGGCTTTGATCACCACTCCTTGATCTCTGACCAAATTTTATGCCATTTTTTCCTTAACAAGCAAATGCTTCCTGGCATCTCAATTATTAAAGGAGCCGATTATCTGTGCAGCGGGAACAGAAGGGACAACTTCCTGCAGCCGTAATTATGACTGATGCTGCAAAAATAAAAGCAGAAGTGAAAGTGAAAATCCTTGGGACCATAGTGGCGGCAGAGTCCGCTTATTTATGGGCGAGCGGCAGCACACACCGCTGATCGGAGGGAGTTTGTGACTTTCTCTTGGATTAGGAGGGATTGAGGATTATCGTGTGCATTGTAAATACAGGCGAGGAGATTGGTTTCTTGCTCCGCAGCCGCCCGTGCTCCCGTCCTCGGCTGAATCAAGCACGGATTACCCTGGTTTAGCCGTGTCTGCTACATTAAACACGCTGCGGTCAGTGGTCAGCACAACCTGACGGAGACGTGCATCTCCTGTAAAGTAAGCGGCGCCGGCCTGAGCCTGCGTTATTGCAGGCAGCCTCGTGTCTGACACATGATGTCGCTCTCAATCTGCAGAAAACTGCAAGTTAATTTATGGTAGTAAATCAAATTTCTCTATTCCAGCAAAAATCATAGAAAATCTCCCACCAAAAGAGTTTACACATTTTGTGTTCCTGGATCATGAAATGCCAATGTAATGAATATGACCAGCGGGGTCAGGTAGACAATGCCATAAATACAAACTCCCTGGGGGTGGGGATTGATGGATAAGGGGTGTGGCCACCACTACAGTACGTACCGCCCACGCTTATCCCAATATCCCTCTTTAAGATGCTGGTAACACTGAGTTAATCCCATTCTTGCCTTTCCTGAGATCATCCGCGCGTCTTGCTGTCATCCTCTCGTCACTTGACATGCTTTATGAGAAGTAACCTCGGAGGAGCGGACCCGGTGCTTGCCAAACTTCCTATGAAATCACAGTAATCTGCGGGGAAATCTCATCATCACATAGGTTTAGAGGAAGGAGACTAGGTTTACTGAACTCGAGCGCTGCGCACAGTCCTCTGCGGCAGACACCTTTCAATATAATCAGAAACATTTGCATCAACGATCAGATCTCATCAAAACCGGAGTATTGTCCGGATCCATGTCCCGTTCTCACCTCTGTCAGTGGCAGACACATCACTTTCCCTGCTCTGTGGTGATGATAGAAGCGGCCTCTGCAGAGATTTACTCTAAAATCAGGAATCCTGTGTACAGCCCCCTGGTACTGTGGGTAAGGAAGCCCCAATAAGGGGGAAGTGCGGAGAGAACAGTCCCACCTGGACCAAGGGGCCTGAGAGGGGAAATGCCCCTCTGCCAAGGACTTCCAGAAATACAAATGGTGGGGGCCGTGGTACAGAAAATTCATTAATTTCCTGGAACTTCCAGGGCCTCCAGTACCTTAGAATATAAATATCAATATTTCACGTCTACCATATGGGCCCCTGAGAAGAGGGGTCCCTGAGTCATGGGCAGTCTCATCCCTATCGGCGCTGTCCCAGACGATCAGGACTGGTGGCATCGAGAGCTTTACTAACACATCGATCTGCGATTCTTCTATAGGACTTTTCCTCCAGTTTCTCCATTTGAAGCATCTAACATCTTGTGAACATTATAGAATTTTCTTGCATTTTCTCTGATTATCAGATTCATTGCTGAAGATGTTGGGCTACAGTTGTGCAAGTGGAGATATAGATACTGTGAATAAGGAATACATGATCATCGGCGCGTTAGGTACAACATCCGCTGCCTTGTCTCACTGTATCCATTCATTTCTCAGCTTCTATTACCACAATGGAGCCCCACATAAGATGCATCTGAGCACTGTTGTGCTGGTGACACTAGTGGTGATTTATTCTATTATTTTTTCTCATGAAAATTGCCTCAAAAAAGAATGACCAAGAATGACCTATGCTGCAGAGGATAAGTTCATTAGAGTTTCTAGCCCAGAAACTGACAGCATCTCAGATAACAGCTATAAATGATGCACAGACGTCAAATAGCAGACACATCTCAACATAATCTGTCCAGAGTTGACCACGAGAAGCTGCATTTATGGTTGATTTGCCACAAAGAAGCTGCTACTTAGAACTGCAAACAGGAAGAGGATGCTAATGAGGACGGTAAACAAGAACGAGCCGCTACTGAGGATGGAAAACAAGAAGAAAACACTACTGAGGACGGCAAACAAGATGGAGTTCACTACTGAGGAAAGAAAACAAGAAGACACTACTGAGGATGGCAAGACGAGAAGACGCCGCTACCGAGGACAGCAAAAAAGTAGCTGCTACTGTGGAAGGAAAACAAGAAGCTGCTACTGAGGACAGCAAAAAAGAAGTAGTCACTACAAAGGACGGCAAACAAGAAGAAGCCACTACTGAGGACGGCAAAAAAGAGAGTCACTACTGAGGACAGAAAAAAAGAAGCCACTACTGACGATGGAAAACAAAAAAGAAGCTGCTACTGAGTATGGAAACAAGAAGAAGCGCTACTGAGGGATGGCAAACAAGATGAAGCCGCTACTGACGACGGAAAACAAGAAGCCGCTACTGAGGACGGAAAACAAGAGAAGCCGCTACTGAGGATGGAAAACAAGAAGAAGCCGCTACTGAGGACGGAAAACAAGAAGAAGCCGCTACTGAGGACGGAAAACAAGAAGAAGCGCTACTGAGGACGGCAAAAAAGAAGGATCCGCTACTGAGGACAGAAAACAAGAACAAGCCGCTACTGAGGAAGGCAAACAAGAAGAAGCCGCTACTGTGGAAGGAAACCAAGAAGCTGGTATTGAGGATGACAAACAAGAAGAAACCTCTACTGACGACGGAAAACAAGAAGCCGCTACTGAGGACGGAAAACAAGAAGAAGCCGCTACTGAGGACGGAAAACAAGAAGAAGCCGCTACTGAGGATGGAAAACAAGAAGAAGCCGCTACTGAGGACGGAAAACAAGAAGAAGCCGCTACTGAGGACGGAAAACAAGAAGAAGCCGCTACTGAGGATGGCAAAAAAGAAGGATCCGCTATTGAGGACAGAAAACAAGAAGAAGCCGCTACTGTGGAAGGAAACCAAGAAGCTGGTATTGAGGATAACAAGCAAGAAGAAGCCGCTACTGAGGAGGAAAACAGAAGAAGCGCTACTGAGACGGAAAACAAGAAGAAGCCGCTACCGAGGATGGAAAACAAGAAGGAGCCGCTACTGAGGACGGCAAACAAGAAGAAGCCGCTACTGACGGAAAACAAGAAGAAGCCGCTACTGAGGACAGAAAACAAGAACAAGCCGCTACTGAGGACGGCAAACAAGAAGAAGCCGCTACTGTAGAAGGAAACCAAGAAGCTGGTATTGAGGATGACAAACAAGAAGAAACCTCTACTGACGACGGAAAACAAGAAGCCGCTACTGAGGACGGAAAACAAGAAGAAGCCGCTACTGAGGACGGAAAAACAAGAAGCCGCTACTGAGGATGGAAAACAAGAAGAAGCCGCTACTGAGGACGGAAAACAAGAAGAAGCCGCTACTGAGGACGGAAAACAAGAAGAAGCCGCTACTGAGGATGGCAAAAAAGAAGGATCCGCTACTAAGGACAGAAAAACAAGAAGAAGCCGCTACTGTGGAAGGAAACCAAGAAGCTGGTATTGAGGATAACAAACAAGAAGAAGCTGCTACTGAGGACGGAAAACAAGAAGAAGCCGCTACTGAGGACGGAAAACAAGAAGAAGCCGCTACTGAGGACGGAAAACAAGAAGAAGCCGCTACCGAGGATGGAAAACAAGAAGAAGCCGCTACTGAGGACAGAAAACAAGAAGCCGCTACTGAGGACGGAAAACAAGAAGAAGCCACTACTGAGGACGGCAAAAAAGAAGGATCCGCTACTGAGGACAGAAAACAAGAAGAAGCCGCTACTGAGGACGGCAAACAAGAAGAAGCCGCTACTGAGGATGGAAAACAAGAAGAAGCCGCTACTGAGGACAGAAAACAAGAAGCCGCTACTGAGGACGGAAAACAAGAAGAAGCCACTACTAAGGACGGCAAAAAAGAAGGATCCGCTACTGAGGACAGAAAACAAGAAGAAGCCGCTACTGAGGACGGCAAACAAGAAGAAGCCGCTACTGTGGAAGGAAACCAAGAAGCTGGTATTGAGGATGACAAACAAGAAGAAACCGCTACTGACGACGGAAAACAAGAAGCCGCTACTGACGACGGAAAACAAGAAGAAGCCGCTACTGAGGACGGCAAAAAAGAAGGATCCGCTACTGAGGACAGAAAACAAGAAGAAGCCGCTACTGAGGACGGCAAAAAAGGAGTCACTACTGAGGATGGCAAAAAAGGAGTCACTACTGAGGACAGCAAAAAAGAAGGAGTCACTACAAAGGACGGCAAACAAGAAGAAGCCACTACTGAGAACAGCAAAAAAGAAGGAGTCACTACTGAAGACGGCAAACAAGAAGAAGCCGCTACTGACGACGGAAAACAAGAAGAAGCCGCTACTGTGGAAGGAAACCAAGAAGCTGGTATGAGGATAAGAAAAAGAAGAAGCCGCTACTGGGAGGAAACAAGAAGCGTATGAGGAAACAAGAAGAAGCCGCTACTGAGGACGGAAAACAAGAAGAAGCCGCTACTGAGGACGGAAAACAAGAAGAAGCCGCTACTGAGGACGGAAAACAAGAAGAAGCCGCTACTGAGGACGGAAAACAAGAAGAAGCCGCTACTGAGGACGGAAAACAAGAAGAAGCCGCTACTGAGGACGGCAAAAAAGAAGGATCCGCTACTGAGGACAGAAAACAAGAAGAAGCCGCTACTGAGGACGGCAAACAAGAAGAAGCCGCTACTGTGGAAGGAAACCAAGAAGCTGGTATTGAGGATGACAAACAAGAAGAAGCCGCTACTGAGGACGGAAAACAAGAAGAAGCCGCTACTGAGGACGGAAAACAAGAAGAAGCCGCTACTGAGGACGGCAAAAAAGAAGGATCCGCTACTGAGACAGAAAACAAGAAGCCGCTACTGAGGACGGCAAACAAGAAGAAGCCGCTACTGTGGAAGGAAACCAAGAAGCTGGTATTGAGGATGACAAACAAGAAGAAACCGCTACTGACGACGGAAAACAAGAAGCCGCTACTGACGACGGAAAACAAGAAGAAGCCGCTACTGAGGACGGCAAAAAAGAAGGATCCGCTACTGAGGACAGAAAACAAGAAGAAGCCGCTACTGAGGACGGCAAAAAAGGAGTCACTATGAGGATGGCAAAAAAGGAGTCACTACTGAGGACAGCAAAAAAGAAGGAGTCATACAAAGGACGGCAAACAAGAAGAAGCCACTACTGAGACAGCAAAAAAGAAGGAGTCACTACTGAAGACGGCAAACAAGAAGAAGCCGCTACTGACGACGGAAAACAAGAAGAAGCCGCTACTGAGGACGGCAATCAAGAAGCCGCTACTAATGACGGAAAACAAGAAGAAGCCGCTATTGAGGAGGCAAACAAGAAGAAGCCGCTACTGACGGACGGAAAACAAGAAGCTGCTACTGAGGATGGAAACAAGAAGAAGCGCTACTGGAAAGGAAACAAGAAGCCGCCGTACTGAGGACGGCAAACAAGAAGAAATCGCTACTGAGGATGGAAAACAAGAAGAAGCCGCTACTGAGACGGCAAAAAAGGAGCCTACTGAGGACGGCAAAAAAGGAGTCACTACTGAGGACGGCAAACAAGAAGAAGCCGCTACTGAGGACGGCAAACAAGAAGAAGCCGCTACTGAGGACAGCAAACAAGAAGCCGCTACTGAGGACGGCAAACAAGAAGAAGCCGCTACTGAGGACGGCAAACAAGAAGAAGCCGCTACTGAGGATGGCAAACAAGAAGAAGCCGCTACTGAGGATGGCAAACAAGAAGAAGCCGCTACTGTGGAAGGAAAACAAGAATAAGCCGCTACTGAGGACTGCAAACAAGAAGAAGCCGCTACTGAGGACGGCAAACAAGAAGAAGCCGCTGAGGACAGAAAACATGAAGAAGCCACTACTGAGGATGGAAAACAAGAAGAAGCCGCTACTGAGGACGGCAAACAAGAAGAAGCCGCTACTGAGGACGGCAAACAAGAAGAAGCCGCTACTGAGGACGGAAAACAAGAAGAAATCACTACTGAGGAAGGAAAACAAGAAGAAGCCGCTACTGAGGACAGAAAACAAGAAGCCACTACTGAGGACAGAAAACAAGAAGAATCGCTACTGAGGACGGCAAACAAGAAGAAGCCGCTACTGAGGACGGAAAACAAGAAGAAGCCGCTACTGAGGACGGAAAACAAGAAGAAGCCGCTACTGAGGACGGCAAACAAGAAGAAGCCGCTACTGAGGACGGCAAACAAGAAGAAGCCGCTACTGAGGACGAAACAAGAAGCCTACTGAGGACGAAAACAAGAAGAAATCCTACTGAGGAGGAAACAAGAAGAAGCCTGGCTACTGAGGCGAAAAAGAAGAATCGCTACTGAGGACGGAAACAAGAAGAAGCCGCTACTGAGGACGGAAACAAGAAGAAGCGCTACTGAGGACGGAAAACAAGAAGAAGCCGCTACTGAGGACGGCAAACAAGAAGAAGCGCTACTGAGGAGGAAACAAGAAGAAGCCGCTACTGAGGACGGCAAACAAAAAGGAGTCACTATGAGGACGGAAAACAGAAGGAGTCACTACTGAGGACGGCAAACAAGAAGGAGTCACTACTGAGGACGGAAAACAAGAAGGAGTCACTACTGAGGACGGCAAACTAGAAGGAGTCACTACTGAGGACGGAAAACAAGAAGGAGTCACTACTGAGGACGGAAAACAAGATGGAGTCACTACTGAGGACGGAAAACAAGAAGAAGCCGCTAAGGAGGATGGAACACAAGAAGGAGTCACTACTGAGGATGGAAAACAAGAAGAAGCTGCTAAGGAGGACGAAAAACAAGAAGGAGTCACTACTGAGGACGGCAAACAAGAAGGAGTCACTACTGAGGACGGAAAACAAGATGGAGTCACTACTGAGGACGGAAAACAAGAAGAAGCCGCTAAGGAGGACGGAAAACAAGAAGAAGCCGCAACTGAGGATGGAAAACAAGAAGAAGCCGCTACTGACGACGGCAAACAAAAAAAGACTTGTATGGACCAAGCAACCAAAGGACCAAACACAAGATTAATGGATATCTGAAAAACTGGAAGATTTCTGGTGCTAGCTGTCATGTCTTTGTCAGGCAAGGAAAAGATGATTGGATGGTTTCTATGTATGTGGTGGCCACTGTGAAGCATGGAGGGAGGTGTGAAGGTGAGGGGTCTCTGCTAGTAATTCCAACTTCCTAGCACATTATCCAGCGTGGTCCACACAGCGTTCTGCCGCGACTGTCCGCTGCCACCTGGTTTGTAGTTAGTAGGACCAACATTTGTGTATCGACGGGTCAATGACCCAGAACCCCTCCAGGTGTGAGACCGAGAAGGAGAAGGATGGAGGTGGTTTGGGTTGAGCTGCACGCAGAGTGAAGACATCAGCACCTCCGGGAAATCCTTCAGGACTGCTGCAGCCATTCAGGTGAGGACTGATAAAGTTGCGGAGAGGATGACGAGGGAGGTGTAAGGCCGCCATCAGAATAACAGAGATACCATGGAGGCTTTGTGTAATGGAATAAGTCAGGCATCGTATCTTTGAATCATTGAACTGCCTCATATGTTGCTGTCAGGACATGTTGGGAGTTGTAGTACCACATCAGCAGTGCCATGACTTACTGGCCCAGTATATAGAATGCTCCTGTATAGGATGTTATTAGCCCTCATTAATGAATTATTGCATGGTTCCCCCATGAAATAACTGTTGTCTGCCGTGTGCACATGTGATGTGATGAGTTTCATGTATGCACCGGTCCCATACTATGGTGATGCACAGTGTATGGCGGTACTATATGTGTGCACATGTGATGTGATGAGTTTCATGTATGCACCGATCCATACTATGTGTCACAGTGTATGGTGGTACTATATGTGTGCACATGTGATGTGATGAGTTTCATGTATGCACCGGTCCCATACTATGGTGATGCAGTGTATGGGGTACTATATGTGTGCACATGTCATGTGATGAGTTTCATGTATGCACCGGTCCATACTATGGTGATGCACAGTGTATGGTGGTACTATATGTGTGCACATGTGATGTGATGAGTTTCATGTATGCACCGTCCCATACTATGGTGATGCACAGTGTATGGTTGGTACTATATGTGTGCACATGTCATGTGATGAGTTTCATGTATGCACCGTCCCATACTATGGTGATGCACAGTGTATGGGGTACTATATGTGTGCACATGTATGTGATGAGTTTCATGTATGCACGGTCCCATACTATGGTGATGCACAGTGTATGGGGTACTATATGTGTGCACATGTGATGTGATGAGTTTCATGTATGCACCGGTCCCATACTATGTGATGCACAGTGTATGGCGGTACTTATGTGTGCACATGTGATGTGATGAGTTTCATGTATGCACCGTCCCTACTATGGTGATGCACAGTGTATGGCGGTACTATATGTGTGCACATGTGATGTGATGAGTTTCATGTATGCACCGGTCCATACTGTGGTGATACACAGTGTATGGCGGTACTATATGTGTGCACATGTATGTGATGAGTTTCATGTATGCACGGTCCCATACTATGGTGATGCACAGTGTATGGTTGGTACTATATGTGTGCACATGTCATGTGATGAGTTTCATGTATGCACCGGTCCATACTATGGTGATGCACAGTGTATGGTGGTACTATATGTGTGCAATGTCATGTGATGAGTTTCATGTATGCACGGTCCCATACTATGGTGATGCACAGTGTATGGGGTACTATATGTGTGCACATGTCATGTGATGAGTTTCATGTATGCACCGGTCCATACTATGGTGATGCACAGTGTATGGTGGTACTATGTGTGCCATGTGATGTGATGAGTTTCATGTATGCACGATCCCATACTATGGTGATTCACATGTATGACGGTCCATACTATGGTGTCACAGTGTATGGTGGTTACTATTATGCACGTCCATACGTATGGTGATGACAGTTATGTACGGTCCATATATGGTGATGACAGTGTATGGTCGAGTATATGGGTGCACATGTGATGTGAAATGTTATGTATGCACCAGTCCATATATGGGGATGATTCAGTATACGGTACTATTATGTGGCAACATGTATGTGTGGTTATATGTGTATGCTCGGTCCATTTACTATGGTGATACGGTCTAATGGTGTACTAATGTTGCATGTATGTATGAGTTTCATGTATGCAGGTCCTTAGTATGCAGCTAGTATGGCGTGACTTATGTGTGACTTGTGTGATGATGTTATGTATCCGTGCCAACGGTGATACTAGTGCAGTGTATGGGGTACTATTGTGTGCACATGTGATTGATGAGTTTATGTATGCACCGTCCATACTATGGTGATGCACAGTGTATGGCGGTACTATATGTGCACATGTGTGAGTTTCATGTATGCACCGTCCCATAATGGTTGCCAGTGTATGGTGGACTATATGTGTGAATGGTACATTGATGATTGTATGTGTTTCAGATGCACGTCCTATGGTGATGCACAGTGTATGGGGTACTATATGTGTGACATGTGATGTGAAGTTCATGTATGACAGTCCTATAGTGATGCACATGTATGGTGAGCAGGTATATGTGTCACATTTGTGATGTGATGAGTTTCATGTATGCACCGGTCCCATACTATGGTGATCACAGTGTTGGTGGACTATATGTGTGCCAATGTGATGTGATAGTTTCATGTATGCACCGATCTCCTACTATGGTGATGCACAGTGTGATGGCGGTACTATATGTGTGCACATGTGATGTGGTGAGTTTCATGTATGCACCAGTCCCATACTATGTGGTGATGCACAGTGTATGGTGGTACTATATGTGTGCACATGTGATGTGATGAGTTTCATGTATGCACCGTCCCATACTATGGTGATGCACAGTGTATGGGGTACTATATGTGTGACATGTGTGTGATGAGTTTCATGTTGCACCGGTCCCTACTATGGTGATGCACAGTGTATGGGGTACTATATGTGTGCCATGTGATGTGTGAGTTTCATGTATGCACGGTCCATACATGGTGATCACAGTGTTGGCGGTACATATGTGTGCACATGTGATGTGATAAGTTTCATGTATGCACCGGTCCCATATTGGTGATGCACAGTGTATGGTGGTACTATATGTGTGCACATGTGTGTGTGAGTTTCTGTTGCACATCATCTATGGTGATACAGTGTATGGCGGTATATATGTGTGCACATGTGATGTGATGGTTTCATGTATGCACGTCCATACTATGGTGTCACAGTGTTGGTGGTACTATATGTGTGCACATGTGATGTGATGAGTTTCATGTATGCACCGTCCCATACTATGGTGATACACAGTGTATGGCGGTACTATATGTGTGCACATGTATGTGATGAGTTTCATGTATGCACCGGTCCCATACTATGGTGATGCACAGTGTATGGCGGTACTATATGTGTGCACATGTGATGTGATGAGTTTCATGTATGCACCGATCCCATACTATGGTGATGCACAGTGTATGGCGGTACTATATGTGTGCACATGTCATGTGATGAGTTTCATGTATGCACCGGTCCCATACTATGGTGATGCACAGTGTATGGTGGTACTATATGTGTGCACATGTCATGTGATGAGTTTCATGTATGCACCGGTCCATACTATGGTGATGCACAGTGTATGGTGGTACTATATGTGTGCACATGTGATGTGATGAGTTTCATGTATGCACCGTCCCATACTATGTGATGCACAGTGTATGGTGGTACTATATGTGTGCACATGTGATGTGATGAGTTTCATGTATGCACCGTCCCATACTATGGTGATGCACAGTGTATGGTGGTACTATATGTGTGCACATGTGATGTGATGAGTTTCATGTATGCACCGGTCCATACTATGGTGATCACAGTGTATGGCGGTACTATATGTGTGCACATGTGATGTGATGAGTTTCATGTATGCACCGGTCCCATACTATGGTGATACACAGTGTATGGGCGGTACTATATGTGTGCACATGTGATGTGATGAGTTTCATGTATGCACCGTCCCATACTATGGTGATACACAGTGTATGGCGGTACTATATGTGTGCACATGTGATGTATGAGTTTCATGTATGCACCGTCCCATACTATGGTGATACACAGTGTATGGCGGTACTATATGTGTGCACATGTCATGTGATGAGTTTCATGTATGCACCGGTCCCATACTATGGTGATGCACAGTGTATGGTGGTACTATATGTGTGCACATGTGATGTGATGAGTTTCATGTATGCACCGGTCCCATACTATGGTGATGCACAGTGTATGGGGTACTATATGTGTGCACATGTCATGTGATGAGTTTCATGTATGCACCGGTCCCATACTATGGTGATGCACAGTGTATGGCGGTACTATATGTGTGCACATGTGATGTGATGAGTTTCATGTATGCACCGGTCCCATACTATGGTGATGCACAGTGTATGGGGTACTATATGTGTGCACATGTATGTGATGAGTTTCATGTATGCACCGTCCCATACTATGGTGATGCACAGTGTATGGTGGTACTATATGTGTGCACATGTGATGTGATGAGTTTCATGTATGCACCGATCCCATACTATGGTGATCACAGTGTATGGTGGTACTATATGTGTGCACATGTATGTGATGAGTTTCATGTATGCACCGGTCCCATACTATGGTGATGCACAGTGTATGGTGGTACTATATGTGTGCACATGTGATGTGATGAGTTTCATGTATGCACCGGTCCCATACTATGGTGATCACAGTGTATGGTGGTACTATATGTGTGCACATGTATGTGATGAGTTTCATGTATGCACCGTCCCATACTTGGTGATGCACGTGTATGGTGGTACTATATGTGTGCACATGTGATGTGATGAGTTTCATGTATGCACCGTCCCATACTATGGTGATGCACAGTGTATGGTGGTACTATATGTGTGCACATGTGATGTGATGAGTTTCATGTTGCACCGGTCCCATACTATGGTGATCACAGTGTATGGTGGTATATATGTGTGCGTACTATATGTGTGCACATGTATGTGATGAGTTTCATGTATGCACCGTCCCATACTTGGTGATCACAGTGTATGGGGTACTATATGTGTGCACATGTATGTGATGAGTTTCATGTATGCACCGGTCCATACTTGGTGATCACAGTGTATGGCGGTACTATATGTGTGCACATGTATGTGATGAGTTTCATGTATGCACCGGTCCCATACTATGGTGATCACAGTGTATGGCGGTACTATATGTGTGCACATGTGATGTGATGAGTTTCATGTATGCACCGTCCCATACTATGGTGATCACAGTGTATGGGGTACTATATGTGTGCACATGTATGTGATGAGTTTCATGTATGCACCGTCCCATACTATGGTGATCACAGTGTATGGGGACTATATGTGTGCACATGTATGTGATGGTTTCATGTATGCACCGTCCCATACTATGTGATGCACGTGTATGGGGTACTATATGTGTGCACATGTCATGTGATGAGTTTCATGTATGCACCGGCCATACTTGGTGATGCACAGTGTATGGCGGTACTATATGTGTGCACATGTGATGTGATGAGTTTCATGTATGCACCGTCCCATACTATGGTGATAGCACAGTGTATGGTGGTACTATATGTGTGCACATGTGATGTGATGAGTTTCATGTATGCACCGGTCCCATACTATGGTGATGCACAGTGTATGGTGGTACTATATGTGTGCACATGTATGTGATGAGTTTCATGTATGCACCGGTCCCAACTATGGTGATGCACAGTGTATGGGGTACTATATGTGTGCACATGTCATGTGATGAGTTTCATGTATGCACCGGTCCCATACTATGGTGATGCACAGTGTATGGTGGTACTATATGTGTGCACATGTATGTGATGAGTTTCATGTATGCACCGGTCCCATACTATGGTGATGCACAGTGTATGGCTGGTACTATATGTGTGCACATGTATGTGATGAGTTTCATGTATGCACCGGTCCCATACTATGGTGATGCACAGTGTATGGCGGTACTATATGTGTGCACATGTGATGTGATGAGTTTCATGTATGCACCGGTCCCATACTATGGTGATGCACAGTGTATGGTGGTACTATATGTGTGCACATGTGATGTGATGAGTTTCATGTATGCACCGGTCCCATACTATGGTGATGCACAGTGTATGGGGTACTATATGTGTGCACATGTGATGTGATGAGTTTCATGTATGCACCGGTCCCATACTATGGTGATCACAGTGTATGGCGGTACTATATGTGTGCACATGTGATGTGATGAGTTTCATGTATGCACCGAGTCCCATACTATGGTGATACACAGTGTATGGTGGTACTATATGTGTGCACATGTGATGTGATGAGTTTCATGTATGCACCGATCCCATACTATGGTGATGCACAGTGTATGGCGGTACATATGTGTGCACATGTGATGTGATGAGTTTCATGTATGCACCGGTCCCATACTATGGTGATGCACAGTGTATGTGGTACTATATGTGTGCACATGTGATGTGATGAGTTTCATGTATGCACCGATCCCATACTATGGTGATACACAGTGTATGGGGTACTATATGTGTGCACATGTATGTGATGAGTTTCATGTATGCACCGGTCCCATACTATGGTGATAGCACAGTGTATGGCGGTACTATATGTGTGCACATGTATGTGATGAGTTTCATGTATGCACCGGTCCCATACTATGGTGATGCACAGTGTATGGCTGGTACTAATATGTGGCACATGTCATGTGATGAGTTTCATGTATGCACCGGTCCCATACTATGGTGATGCACAGTGTATGGTGGTACTATATGTGTGCACATGTGATGTGATGAGTTTCATGTATGCACCGATCCCATACTATGGTGATGCACAGTGTATGGTGGTACTATATGTGTGCACATGTCATGTGATGAGTTTCATGTATGCACCGGTCCCATACTATGGTGATGCACAGTGTATGGTGGTACTATATGTGTGCACATGTGATGTGATGAGTTTCATGTATGCACCGGTCCCATACTATGGTGATACACAGTGTATGGTGGTACTATATGTGTGCACATGTCATGTGATGAGTTTCATGTATGCACCGGTCCCATACTGTGGTGATGCACAGTGTATGGCGGTACTATATGTGTGCACATGTGATGTGATGAGTTTCATGTATGCACTGGTCCCATACTATGGTGATGCACAGTGTATGGCGGGTACTATATGTGTGCACATGTGATGTGATGAGTTTCATGTATGCACCGGTCCCATACTATGGTGATGCACAGTGTATGGCGGTACTATATGTGTGCACGTGTGATGTGATGAGTTTCATGTATGCACCGGTCCCATACTATGGTGATGCACAGTGTATGGCGGTACTATATGTGTGCACATGTGATGTGATGAGTTTCATGTATGCACCGGTCCCATACTATGGTGATGCACAGTGTATGGGCGGTACTATATGTGTGCACATGTGATGTGATGAGTTTCATGTATGCACCGGTCCCATACTGTGGTGATACACAGTGTATGGCGGTACTATATGTGTGCACGTGTGATCTGATGAGTTTCATGTATGCACCGGTCCCATACTATGGTGATACACAGTGTATGGCGGTACTATATGTGTGCACATGTGATGTGATGAGTTTCATGTATGCACCGGTCCCATACTATGGTGATGCACAGTGTATGGTGGTACTATATGTGTGCACATGTGATGTGATGAGTTTCATGTATGCACCGGTCCCATACTGTGGTGATACACAGTGTATGGCGGTACTATATGTGTGCACGTGTGATCTGATGAGTTTCATGTATGCACCGGTCCCATACTATGGTGATACACAGTGTATGGCGGTACTATATGTGTGCACATGTGATGTGATGAGTTTCATGTATGCACCGGTCCCATACTATGGTGATGCACAGTGTATGGTGGTACTATATGTGTGCACATGTCATGTGATGAGTTTCATGTATGCACCGGTCCCATACTGTGGTGATACACAGTGTATGGCGGTACTATATGTGTGCACGTGTGATGTGATGAGTTTCATGTGTGCACCCGGCCTGTACTGTGGGGATGCACTGTGTATGGCGGTACTATACGTGTGCATATGTCATGTGATGAGTTTCATGTATGCACCGGTCCCATACTATGGTGATACACAGTGTATGGTGGTACTATATGCGTGCACATGTCATGTGATGAGTTTCATGTGTGTGCACCGGTCCCATACTATGGTGATGCACAGTGTATGGTGGTACTGTATGTGTGCACATGTCATGTGATGAGTTTCATGTATGCACCGGTCCCATACTATGGTGATGCACAGTGTATGGTGGTACTATATGTGTGCACATGTCATGTGATGAGTTTCATGTATGCATCGGTCCCATACTATGGTGATACACAGTGTATGGCGGTACTATATGCGTGCACATGTCATGTGATGAGTTTCATGTGTGTGCACCGGTCCCATACTATGGTGATGCACAGTGTATGGTGGTACTATATGTGTGCACATGTCATATGATGAGTTTCATGTATGCACCGGTCCCATACTGTGGTGATACACAGTGTATGGCGGTACTATATGTGTGCACGTGTGATGTGATGAGTTTCATGTGTGCACCCCGGCCTGTACTGTGGGGATGCACTGTGTATGGCGGTACTATACGTGTGCACATGTGATGTGATGAGTTTCATGTATGCATCGGTCCCATACTATGGTGATACACAGTGTATGGTGGTACTATATGTGTGCACATGTCATGTGATGAGTTTCATGTATGCATCGGTCCCATACTATGGTGATACACAGTGTATGGTGGTACTATATGTGTGCACATGTCATGTGATGAGTTTCATGTATGCACCGGTCCCATATTATGGTGATACACAGTGTATGACGGTACTATATGCATGCACATGTCATGTGATGAGTTTCATGTGTGCACCCCGGCCTGTACTGTGGGGATGCACTGTGTATGGCGGTACTATATGTGTGCACATGTGATGTGATGAATTTCATGTGTTCACCGGTCCCATACTGTGGTGATACACAGTGTATGGCGGTACTATACTTGTGCACATGTGGTGTGATGAGTTTCATGTGTACACCCTGGCCTGTACTGTGGGGATGCACTGTGTATGACAGTACTATACGTGTGCATATGTGGTATGATGAGTTTCATGTGTGCACCCCAGCCTGTACTGTGGGGATGCACTGTGTATGACGGTACTATACGTGTGCACATGTGGTATGATGAGTTTCATGTGTGCACCCCAGCCTGTACTGTGAGGATGCACTGTGTATGACGGTACTATATGTGTGCACATGTGGTATGATGAGTTTCATGTGTGCACCCTGGCCTGTACTGTGGGGATGCACTGTGTATGACGGTACTATAGAATCATAGAATCATAGAATGGTAGAGTTGGAAGGGACCTCCTGGGTCATCTGGTCCAACCCCTGCTCAAAGCAGGATTCTCTAAATCATCCCAGACAGATGTCTATCCAGCCTCTGTTTGAAGACTTCCATTGAAGGAGAACTCACCACTTCTCGTGGCAGCCTGTTCCACTCCTTGATCACCCTAACTGTCAAAAAGTTTTTTCTAATATCTAATCTGTGTCTCCTCCCATTCAGTTTCATCCCATTGCTTCTAGTCTTTCCTTGTGCAAATGAGAATAAAGATGATCCTTCTACAATGTGACAGCCCTTGAGATATTTGTAGACAGCTATTAAGTCTCCTCTCAGTCTTCTTTTTTGCAAGCTAAACATTCCCAAATCCTGCAACCGTTCCTCATAGGACATGGTTTGCAGACCGGTCACCATTCTGGTGGCTCTTCTCTGAACTTGCTCCAGTTTGTTGATGTCTTTTTTAAAATGTGGTGCCCAAAACTGGACACAGTATTCCAGATGAGGTCTGACCAAAGAGGAGTAGAGGGCAATAATGACCTCACGTGATCTAGACTGTATGCTTCTGTTGATACATCCTAGAATTGCATTTGTCTTTTTTGCTGCTGCATCACACTGTTGACTCATGTTAAGTCTGTGATCAATTAGTATACCCAAGTCTTTTTCACATGTGCTGTTGCTTAGCCCTATTCCTCCCATTTTGTATATGCTTTTTTCATTTTTATTGCCCAGATGTAGTACTTTGCATTTTTCCCTGTTAAAATCCATTCTGTTAGTTGCTGCCCACTGCTCCAGTTTATGTATATCTTTTTGAATCCTCTCTCTCTCTTCTCTAGTATTAGCTACCCCTCCTAGCTTTGTGTCATCAGCAAATTTGATCAGTTTACCCTCAATTCCTTCATCTAAATCATTGATAAAGATGTTGAACAATACAGGGCCCAGGACAGAGCCCTGTGGTACCCCACTTGAGACATTCTTCCAACTGGATGTGCAGCCATTTACAACCACTCTTTGGGTCCGATCACTAAGCCAGTTATGAATCCACCTAACAGTTGCCTTGTCCATTCCATACTTAGTCATTTTTTCAATAAGGATTGTGTGAGATACTTTGTCAAATGCTTTGCTGAAGTCAAGATATACTATATCTACAGCATTTCCCTGATCCACCCAGTCAGTGATTCTGTCATAGAAGGAAATTAAGTTAGTCTGACATGACTTATTAGTTACAAACCCATGCTGACTCTGTTTAATCACTTCATTCTTATCCAGGTACTTGCATACATGTTCTTTAATAATTTGTTCAAAGATCTTTCCTGGTATAGAAGTCAGACTCACCGGCCTGTAGTTCCCTGGGTCCACCTTCTTCCCCTTTTTGAAGATAGGAACAACATTTGCTCTTCTCCAGTCTTCTGGGACTTCTCCTGTTCTCCAAGAATTTTCAAAGATTATGGACAGTGGTTCAAGAATTTCTTCTGCTATCTCCTTCAGTACCCTGGGGTGTAATTCATCTGGACCTGGAGACTTGAATTCATTTATGTTAGCTAAGTGTTTCCTCACTGTCTTTCTGTTTATAGATATCCTGGATTCTTCTATTCCTTTAATAGGACAGTGAAGATCAGTTGATGTTACATTTCCTTTCTGAGAGAAAACAGATGCAAAATAGGAATTTAAAAGTTCAGCCTTCTCAACATCCTGACTTACCATTTCATCATTTTCATCCTGTAAAAATCCTATAGCATCTTTGACTTTTCTTTTACTTTTGACGTATCCCCAAAATCCTTTTTTGTTGCTTTTGACGTCACTTGCAAGCCTTAATTCATTGTCAGCTTTAGATAATCTGATTTGTGCCCTGCAGGTTCTGCAGACGGCATTATATTCTTCTTTAGATATGCCTCCCTCTTTCCATTTGATAAACATTTCTTTCTTCCCTTTTAGCATGTGTTTAAGTTCTATGTTCATCCATCCTGGTTTCCTTAAATGCTTCCCATTCTTCCCTCTTTTCGGAATTGTTAACGATTGTGCTTTGAGAATCTCATTTTTCAAGATTTTCCATCCTTCCTGGACATTTTTGTCCTTAAGGATATCCAGCCATTGGATCCCTCCAATTCTCTTTCTGAGTTCCTTAAAATCTGCCTTTCTGAAATCTAACCTTGACGTCTGAGTCTTCACAGGTCTTCCTCCTCTTGTTATCCAAAATTCTAAAATAGCATGGTCACTACCTCCTAGAGTCCCAGCCACTCTTACCTCCTCCACCATTTCCTCCCTGTTTATGAGGATTAGATCCAAGGTAGCAGATCCCCTTGTTTTCTCCATTACCTTTTGGAAGATAAAGTTGTCAGCAAGAGAGGATAAGAATTTCCTGGACCTGTTAGTTTTGCCTGAGAGAGATTCCCAACAAATGTCTGGATAGTTGAAATCTCCCATGACCACTATGTCATATTTTTTGGAGAACTTGGCCATTTGATGCATAAAGAGTTCATCCATATCTTCAGCTTGCATAGGTGGCCTGTAGTAAATGCCTACAATGGTGTCCTTTCCATTGTTCTGTCCTTGTATTCTTACCCAAACAGTTTCCACAGAACTCCCAGTCTCTGAAGCTTCAATCTCTGTGCAGATATACGCTTTTCTAACATACAATGCGACACCTCCTCCTCGTTTATCAAGTCTGTTTCTTGTAAATAAGTTGTATCTTTCTAGCCTTGTATTCCAATCATGTGTATCGTCCCACCAAGTCTCAGTGATTCCAATGACATCATATTTCTTCTCCTGCGTTAGTAGCTCCAGTTCTCCTTGTTTGTTGCCCATGCTTTGTGCATTCGTATAGAAACACTTTAGTTTGTGATTGGTTTCTCTTCCTCCAATATTTTTATTATGTAGATTTTTTTGTCTTTGTTCTTCCCCTTCACTTCTAATAGCAGAATTCTCAATAGCATTTGTCAGGTGTATGGCTTTTGCTGGCGTTTTGCTTCCCTTCCCACATTGTTCTAGTTTAAAGCTCTCCTGATGAGTGTAGCAAGGCGACTTCCAAATACATGTTTTCCAGTCTTCGTAAGGTGCACCCCATCTCTAGCAAGTAGTCCATCGTATAGGTAATTCACTCCGTGATCCAGAAATCCAAATCCTTGCTGACGGCACCATCGACATAGCCAGTTGTTCACCTGCAGAATCTTATTCCACCTCCTTGTTCCATGGCCATCCACTGGGAGGATGGAAGAGAAGACCACCTGCGCTCCCAGTTCTTTCACTTTCTTACCTAAGTTTTCAAAGTCACTGCAGATGGTTTCCAGGTCGTTTCTAGCGGTGTCATTTGTCCCCACATGTATTAGCAGGAATGGGTAGTCATCTGTAGGTCTGAAGAGTCCTGATATCCTGTCAGACACATCTTTAATTTTTGCACCTGGAAGACAGCACATTTCTCTTGAGGTTATATCCGGTCTGCAGATAGCGGCCTCTGTTCCTCTCAACAGGGAATCCCCCATGACAACAACTCTCCGTTTCTTCTTCACAACAGTTTTCTTTCTCCATTCAGGAGGACTCTGAGGGCGTACAAGGTTGTTTGTGGGCAAAGTCTTATCCTGATGTATTTCTTCATTGTTCTCCTGTGTGAGAGCCTGGTATTGGTTTCTGAGCAGAATTGGTGCTGACTGCCTCCTGATCCTCCTGCTTCTCTGGGTCACATGCTTCCATTCCTCTGTTTCTTTAGTTGCACTTCGAATTTCTTCTCTTTCTGTACCATGAAGAGATAATTCTGCTCTGTCTAAGAACTCTTCACCTTCCTTAATGGTCTTCAATGTAGATAACCTCTCTTCCAGATTTTGCAACTTTTCCTCCAACAGGGACACAAGCTTGCATTTCTGGCATGTGAAGTTTGGCTTTTCCACTGGTAAATCTATGAACATGTAGCAAGAAATGCAGCTCACCACATGGCTCCTGGCCTCTTCCATGTTCTTATTGTTCAAGAGATAATCAAGCGGTGAAATATAAGCCAAAGGTTTACTGATGTCCTCCTTTCAGCTGCAACAGCCAAAATCCAGTGTTCCTTGAGCTCGCGGAGACTCTTCACTTATCCCAGAAGGCACTGGGAATATGCAAATTATCTCCTCGGGACTCCTCCCCTGGTTTACTGATGTCCTCCTTTCAGCTGCAACAGCCAAAATCCAGTGTTCCTTGAGCTCGTGGAGACTCTTCACTTATCCCAGAAGGCACTGGGAATATGCAAATTATCTCCTCGGGACTCCTCCCCTGGTTTACTGATGTCCTCCTTTCAGCTGCAACAGCCAAAATCCAGTGTTCCTTGAGCTCGCGGAGACTCTTCACTTATCCCAGAAGGCACTGGGAATATGCAAATTATCTCCTCGGGACTCCTCCCCTGGTTTACTGATGTCCTCCTTTCAGCTGCAACAGCCAAAATCCAGTGTTCCTTGAGCTCGCGGAGACTCTTCACTTATCCCAGAAGGCACTGGGAATATGCAAATTATCTCCTCGGGACTCCTCCCCTGGTTTACTGATGTCCTCCTTTCAGCTGCAACAGCCAAAATCCAGTGTTCCTTGAGCTCGCGGAGACTCTTCACTTATCCCAGAAGGCATATGTGTGCACATGTGGTATGATGAGTTTCATGTGTGCACCCCAGCCTGTACTGTGAGGATGCACTGTGAATGGCGGTACTATATGTGTGCACATGTCATGTGATGAGTTTCACGTATGCACCAGTCCCATACTATGGTGATACACTGTGTATAGCGGTACTATATGTGTGCACAGTCATCCAACATGTTTTCTGTGCCTTGTGAGGAGATGTCTCAGGCTTCTCTGCCAGCAGTCAGTGCCGAGTGTTGACATGGTGCCCTTGTGCCGCCTGTAGACAGGATACGCGTTGTCAGCGTAGTCACACCTAGGTGTCACCTTCTATTCTGCTTCGTCGGGTAACATCTTTGCTTCAGGACCACGAATGGCAGAAAGTTTGTGATGACCTTCTTGACGAGTGGCTTTGTCAAAGTGAAGTGTGGATCGCCCGCCAGGACAGTGGGATACTCGATACCGGGCCGGTGTCTTAAAGGGATGTGTCACGGCAGCAGTGACCCGGTCCGTGGCCCTGAGCGTCCAATAAAAAGGGGAATATTCACAGGGGATGATAGAGTTTGTAGTAAAGTGTTCGTGACGCCACCTCTGGTTTCTGGTCAGAGGTGACCAGCGCTGCAGTGCAGATCCTCTGGGACTGGTGGTGTGATGCAGCAGAGTTGGAATAGCTTCCCACAGGTGAAGCTTGTTGTCTCAGGGCAGAGAGATGTTGTAGAGAGTAATGGTGCTGAGCGATGTAGCAGTGCTGAGTGTGTGCCGCAGGAAGAATTTGAGAGGACACAGTCAGATGCAGCTTCCAACGCTTTACTCACAGTTCTGGTGCACACAGATGCCCGCTTGGTACAGTGTCCTCCAGGTGAGAGGCTCAGCATACTCCCAGGTAGTTTGGGATGCACCTTTCCAGGACTCCCTTCAATATGTTCCTTTCTCTGTCGTCTCACTGTGTTGTCTTACTCGCCTCTCCTTCCTGCCAACACCTCGCAATCAGTGTCCCAAGCCAGTAGCCGCGGAACCTGTCAGATAATGTCTTCCCTGCGTTTCCTTGCTCCTATATGGCCACCTTTTCGGCAAAGATAATTGCGGTTCAGTAGCTGTCACACCTAGAGATGCCACTGCCTCCGGCTTGCTAGCTGAGTCTTAAAGTTCTCCACTAAGCTAAGGGGCCGGTGTCCCTTCTGCGACCTGGTCCCTCCACAATTGGATCGGGCCCCACGAATGGATCACTCACTGTCCGTGCCCCTAGGATCCCTTCTATCCTTCCAGAAGCTTCCTTCCTTGCTTCCCTCTCGCTCACGTTCTCCTTCTGGGGCTGAGCTCCTATCAGCTCCAAGTCCCCTCCCAGACTGTCTGACTAGACTCTGTTTCCTGCCTTTTAAAGCTTCACTTCCCATCCTTCTTACTAACTCCACCCACTCATGCACTCTTTACTACCCAGCCTGGGATGAGACCATCCTCCCGTAGGGTACGTCCAGGGTGCCCGGCTGCTATAGTCTGTGTTGGGTGCAGGTGTTATAGTCCTGGGTGGTGTTCCCTCCTTACCTGAGAGTGGGGTATCACACCTCTGGATGAGGTGCAATACCTCTGTGGCGACTGAACCCTCAGGGGCGCCACAAGTGCACTAGTGAGACTCTGGCAGTTCCCTTCATGAGCCCAAAACGACAGCGTCAACACGGGAAAGCGGGAGACTGCACAGAATGTAGTGGGGTCATTAAACCCGACAGCTGGTCAGTGCAGGACCCCATAAAGCCGCAGCCTGTGCTCTCAGCCCCCTGAATCCTGGTGCCCTCAGCTCCTTGAATTGTGGTTCTTAAAAGGTGAAGCCCCTTTTCATCTCATCATTCCGCCTATCTGTGGGGTGGTGGATAATTTACTGATCACTCGGAGTCTGAGCTCCAGGACCACCAGCGTGAACGCAGCTCTGCAGCCCTGTGCTGAACGTAACGGTGGTGCCAGGCCGGACACATCATTGGTGCAGCCGCACAGGGGCCAGTAGGTAAGGGGTCACTACCACCTCCAGACCTGCATGAAGCTTCTGTCATAGACAGGAATGTTGTCCTGCAAAGGGCCCATATACTGGTCATGCACAGGGGCCCTTTTTAGTCTGTTTCCATTATGGGCTGGCGTCCATCACAGGGTGGTGTCCATCACAGGGTGATGCCCATCGCCGGGTGGTGCCCATCTCCAGGTGGTGCCCATCTCCAGGTGGTGCCCATCACAGGGTGGCGCCCATTACGGGGTGGAGTTCATCACAGGATGGCGCCCATCGCCGGGTAGCGCCCATCACAGAGTGGTGCCTATCACAGGGTGGCGCCTATCGCCGGGTAGCGCCCATGCTTTGCCTCTGCATCGCCAGACATCTATAGGTAGAACGCCATCTCCCGTGTTTGTCCGGCTGCAGCTCTCAGCAGTTACATCTCCGGCTGATTTCTAACACCCAAAGTGAGTGATGGCCCCGAGGGCGTCCAGTGACAATGACACCGTACATTTATCAGATGGCTCGTCGCGCAGCCATTATATAGTTCTACCTTCTGTCACTTATATATTCTGTTAATAATCATTAGTTTATTTTCGTTATTAACAATTACTTAATCCCTCAAGGTCGCAATGCGATTTCCTGATTGCTGCTGTAATCCCTTCTATTAGGACACACGGCCGTGGCAGACCCCCGAGACCCCGATAATTTTCTGTGAAAGCATTTCACCTTATTCTCACAATTTTTACACTTTATGTATAGAAGTGCAAACTACATGAAAAGTTCAAGCACCCTGTACACACAGTGGCATGAGAAAGTATTCACCCCCTTTGGCAGGCTTTGTGTTTTGCTGCCTCAACACCTGGAATTTCACAGTTTTTTGTGGGTTTCCATCAGTTGATGTAAAGGACGGGCCGACAACTGTGAACATTAATTTTCTTTATATTGTGAAGCAAACAGCAAGTAGGAAAAATTTACTGAAAACCTCAGTGTGCAAAACTATTCACCCCCCTAAAGTCAGTGCTTTGTAGAGCCTCCTTTTGCGGCACTTACAGCACAAGTCACTTTGGATAAGTCTCTCAGAACTTTCCATATCTGGCCACTGGGATTTTTGGCCATTCCTCAAGGGAAAACTGCAACTCCCTGAAGTTCAATGGTTTCCTCTGGTGAGCAGCGATCTTCACGTCTGACCACAGATTCTCCATTGGATGAAGGTCTGGGCTGTGACAAAGCCGCTCCAGAACTTTTCCATGTTTCCCCTTACACCACTCGAGTGTTACTTTTGCAGTATGCTTTGGGCCATTGTCTTGTTGGATGGTGAACCTCCGTTCCAGTCTCAAATCACTGACAGACTGAAACAGGTTTTGTTGAAGAATATGTCGGTATCTCGCACCATCCATCTTCCCCTCAACTCAGATCATTTTCCCTCTCCCTGCTGAAGAAAAACATCCCACAGCATGATGCTGCCACCACCATGTTTCACTGTGGGGATGTTGTTCTGGGGAAATAAGCTGTGCTGGTTTGGTACCAGACATAGTGTTTACCTTTGTGGCCAAAAAGTTCAATTTCGGTCTCATCTGAGAACCTTTAGATCTATTGGCCCCTTCCCAGAATATTAACACCAGCACACAGCCCTTGGCTTTCCCTCAGCTAGTTATGAAAATTACAGGCCCTCGCCATATTTTTTTGTATTATTTATTAAGTGCTAAATGGCGGCCGCTGACTACAGCTGTCATAATACTGAGATCCTAAGTTACATCCTGTAGCTCTTTTTTTATTATAAAAGTACAAAACTTACAAACTCAATAACAAAAAACATTATTCATAAACCCCAAAAGTCCAATATCCAACAGATATATAGAAACAAAATGTTTCTCCATTTCATTAACACCCCCGGCAAGGGGAGAGACCTCAACCTATATCCTGTTTTCCTTCCTATGTTCTTTCCCTCATACTCTCATAACCCACACAGTCACCTCTAGAAAAAAAACTAAATTCTGCCAACTGCCCTAAAGAAAGTAAATAGGCCAACTGGCTAAACCCAAATATATATTTTCATATACATAAAGTATATATACACATATGCAAACATATATACACCGCTCAAAAAAATAAAGGGAACACTTAAACAACACGATATAACTCACTTCTGTGAAATCAACCTGTCCAGTTATGAAGCAACACCGATTGTGAATCAGTTTTTCCTGCTGTTGTGCAAATGGAACAGACAACAGGTAGAAATGATCGGCAATTAGGAAGACACCCCCTATAAACAAGTGGTTCTGCAGTTGGGGACCACAGACCAATTCTCTTTTCTCATCCTTTTTGGCTGTAGCTTTGGTCACTTTTGCATTTTGTCATCGCTCTCATCCTTAGAGGTACTGTACAGTAGCATGAGGCAGAGTCTACAAGATACAGAAGTTGCTCAGGTAGTGCAGCTCATCCAGGATGGCACATCAATGCAAGCTGTGGCAAGAAGGTTTGCTGTGTCTGTTAGGGAAGTGTCCAGAAGATAGAGGCACTACCAGAAGACAGGCCAGTACACCAGGATACATGGAGGGGGCCGTAGGAGGGCAACAACCCAGCAGCAGGACCGCTACCTCCGCCTTTGTGCAAGGAGCAACAGGAGGAGCACTGCCAGAGCCCTGCAAAATGATGTCCAGCAGGCCACAAATGTGCATGTGTCTGCACAAATGGTTAGAAACTGACTCCATGAGGAAGGAGATGCCATGGAGAGCGATCTGCTGCCTCCAACATCCTTCAGCATGACCGGTTTGGCAGTGGGTCAGTAATGGTGTGGGGTGGCATTTCTTTGGAGGGCCGTACAACCCTCCATGTGCTCGTCAGAGGTAGCCTGACTGCCATTAGGTACCGAGATAAGCTCCTCAGACCCCTTGTGAGACCATATGCTGGTGCGGTTGGCCCTGGGTCCCTCCTAATGCAGGACAATGCCAGACCTCATGTGGCTGGAGTGTATTAGCAGTTCCTGCAAGATGAAGGCATTGAAGCTATGGACTGGCCCACCTGTTCCCCAGACCTGAATCCGATGAGCACATCTGGGCCAGCATGTCTCGCTCCATCCACCAATGTCTCGTTGCACCACAGACTATCCAGGAGTTGACGGATGCTTTAGTTCAGGTCTGGGAATAGATCCCTCAGGAGAACATCCGCAACCTCATCAGGAGCATGCCCATGCGTTGTAGGGAGGTCATACAGACACGTGGAGTCCACACACAACACTGAGCATCATTTTGACTTGCTTCCACTTTAATTTTGTCTTGTTTTGATTTTCATTTTTACTTGTTTCCACTTTCATTTTGGGGTCTCTCCAAATCCAGGACTCCATTGGTTCAAAAATTTGATTTCCATTGATGATTTTTGTGTGATTTTGTTGTCAGCACATTCAACTTTGTACAGAACAAGGTATTCAATGAGAATATTTCATTCATTTAGATCTAGGATGTGTTATTTGAGTGTTCCCTTTATTTTTTTGAGCAATGTATATACATACACACCTTTTAAAAATTTTTTTTTTTAATATTTTTTTTCCTAAACTAAACCACCACCATTCCCCCAAAGGCCCCCACGATAGTTTGTGGCCTATCACACCAGGTCCCACGAGAGTTTGTGGCCTTTCCTACACAGCAAATATTCTTGGCATCCCTCCGGACGTCCATTCTCCAAAAGCCATCCCCCCTCCCCCCAAAGAAACCCCCCACGCCACCTAAACTAAATCCCCCTACACACATCATAATATACAATTACAAAATATATATACAAACTTATAACCTACAGTAAATCAATAATAACACATCAATAATAACACCTATCAATAATAACCACTACACACCTTAACCATGACCAAAGAACAGGCCCAAGTTCAATGCTTGCAAGCCCTATACCCGGGTTACCAATTCCAAAACAAAAATCTATGAGTGAGGGTTACAGCCCACCACCAGGAACTGGAGACCATAGAGGCTCTCACCCTAATCTACCGCACATCACCCTGACCCTCCCTAACAACACAAAAGAGAAAATCCTGTCCCTATAGCCCTACCAACCTCTCCCTACCTGCCCCTACCTGTCCCTCACTGACCCTCACTACCAACCTAATACTAACTACCTGTCCCTAAAGACTGTCCCTATCTGTCCCTCCCTGTCCCTACACATCTATCTGACCCTACAAATAAAGATAAAAGGAAAAAAAATACTAACTCAGCCCTATCACAGGCACACAGAACCTAACTCACCCTAGGGCACATTAAAGGAGAAACCCCTCCATAGGAGAGAGGCCCTCCCTGCACCCAGCCTCTCAAACTCCAGGGAGCGCACTTTTGCCAGGTCACCCAGGATGTTCCTAATCACCTCTTCCCTGGGGAGGACTTTCCGCTGAGTAGACACTAGACACCGTGCATTCCACGTGCAGAACCTAGTTACTAAACTAACTAAGAAAACAGTGCCCCGATCTCGGCCACCAAGGGACCTGAATGCCCCATAGGCCCACTCCGCATAGGAGAGGCCTGCCAGCCTGGGCCAGCCAATGGAAGCACCCACCCTGCTGTAGACCTCTGTATTAAAGGGACACCGAAGCAGGAAGTGCTCCATGCTTTCAAGCATGCCACCACACTCCTCGCGGGGACAATCCCGGTCATCAGAGCTCCTGCACTTCAGGTTGTCCCTCACATACAGCTTCCCATGGAAGCAGCGCCAAGCCAAGTCCCAAAACTTCAAGGGGATCCGCTTAGAGTTCAATAACCCGAGCCCCACCTCCAGATCCCGGCTTGGGCAATCCCTGAGCGCGAGGGCTTCTGAAAGTGGGTCAACAGGACCCTATTGTCAAGAAACCTTCTCGACATGATCATGATCTCCCACACTCCCAGACCCCACCGACAGATCACCTTCAGAACCGGGTAACATAAGCCGGAAGATGCCCATGAGGTGTACGAAGGTCCTTCACCTGCCCTCCTGTCTCCCATTCCTGGAAGAAAGGCCGAAATTACCCCCTACAGGAGAATACCCACGGAGGAGCCCTCTCTGACCAGAGTTTGGCGATATTTGCCTTAAGAAAGGTGTTTACTAGAAACACCACTGGGTTGACCATACCCAACCCTCCTAGTCTCCTCGTGCGGTACGTGACCTCCCTGTTGATTAGGTTCAGCCTATTTCCCCATAATAATTGGAAAAACAGTCTGTAGACCCGTGTCCAAAGAGGCTCTGGCAAGATGCAGACGCTGCCCAGATATATTAGCAAAGGAAGCAAATAGCCCTTGGCAAGACTAACCCTTTCCCTTAGGGTCAAAGACCAACTCTTCCATTGATCCACCTTCTGGGCGGCAATCTTAAGTCTGCCCTCCCAGTTTTGCTGGGGATACTACCCCGGGCCGAAACTGATGCCTAATATTTTTGCTGTGGCCTGAGGCCCTGGAATTGTGTCTGGGAGATCAAAACTTGGATCTCCTCCTCCTAGCCAGAGACTCTCACACTTGTCCCGGTTGATCTTGGACCCGCATGCCACCGAGTAGCATTCAACCTCAGACATCACCCAATCCGCCTCCTCTCTTGAGGATACAAAAAGGGAAACGTTGTCAGCGTACACCACTACCCTCAAGGTGGCCTCTAGCTCCGCCTGGTCCATCCCGACTCCCACCAACGGTCCGCGCTCCACCCTCCTTAAAAGGGGGTCAATCGCGAACACGTATAACAGTGGGCTCAGAGGACAACCCTGGCGGACACCAGACCTCACCTCAAAAGCTTGTCCGACCCAACTGTTCACGCGGGAAAAGTCTCTGCCCCATTGTATAAAACGCTCAACCAATCAACAAACCTCCCAGGCAGACCATACCTCAGAAGGACGGACCAGAGGTACTCATGGTTAACCCGGTCAAAGGCCTTCACCTGGTCTAAGGACAGCAAGTACCCCTTCCAGTGACCTGCCCTGCCCTGCTCCACTGCCTCTCGGACACTGAGCACAGCACTAAATGTACTGCGGCCTGGAACAGAGCAATGCTGGGCCCCCAAAGGAGCCGGGGTGCAAACTTCACCTACCAATTAAAAAGCACCTTTGCCAGAACCTTTCGGTCCGTATTGAGAAGCGCTATGGGACGCCAGTTCTCAATACGGGACGAGTCCTTACCCTTTGACAGGATAATCAGGGCTGACTTCCTCATTGAACTGGGCAGAGTGTCCGAGGAGAGGCACTCATTAAACACCTCAGTCAAGAGGGGGACCAAAGGGTCCCGAAAAGTCTTATAGAACTCGGATGTTAAGCCATCCGGCCTGGGCGACTTTTTGGGCCGGAGCCCATCAATCGCTCGTCTCACTTCCTCTTCCCTGATTGCTTCTGCTAAAACATGAAGAGAGGGGTCATCTCCCGGCTCAGGGATGGTTTCAGCCAGGAAAGCCGACATCTCATCCCGATCAGGATCCCTCCTCCCCAAGAGATGCGAGTAGAAGGATCTGACCACCTCCAGGATCCCTGATTTGGATCTGTTCAGGGACCCCGTACTGTCGATCAGTCCTGTCACCATCTTACAATTCACTGACAACCTGCAGTTTCTGTAAGGGTCGGGCGAGCGGTACCTCCCGAAATCCCTCTCAAAAACCAAGGATGTGTGCCTATCGTACTGGCACCCCTTGAGCAAGGTCTTCACCCTGGAGATTTCCTCTTGGTCCCCTCTAGTCGAGACGAGCTGCTCGAGTTTCCTCCCCAGCTGCCGATACAGGCGGTACCTGTTCAGGCCCCTGAGGCTCGAGAGCTGACGGAAGAACCTTGCGACCCTTCTTTTGAAGATCTCCCACCACTCAGACTTACTGCTACAAAGACCCAAGAGAGGTACATGGCTCTGAAGAAATTCCTCAAAGGACTGTCTTACTTCCGCTTCTTCCAGAAGGGATGAATTCAGCTTCCATAGGCCCCTCCCCATCCGGGGAGTCTCTGTAACATTCAAAGTAAAGAAAATTAAACCGTGATCGGAGAACTCCACCTCAACAGCGGACACTGCAGAAGAGACGGCTTCCTCCTTTAAAAAAAACCTATCTATCCTAGACCTACTGCTTCCCCTATAAAAGGTGAAACCCTCGTGACCTGGGGTGTGCCGGATGTGGACATCCACCAGGCGAGCTTCGCTTACTATGCTATTCAAGGCTACACTATCATAAGTCAGCCGGTCTCCGGGCCTCCCCTATCACGGAGTCTGGTTATAGTATTAAAATCCCCACCGAAGACCACCTGCCGGCTTGTAAAAAGATAGGGCTTGATCCTCAGGAAGAGACATTTACGGTCCCACTTAGATTGCGGACCATAGATACTGATGAGCCGAAGCTCCAGTTCCCTCATGAAGACGTCAAGGACCAAACATCTCCCCATTTCTACCTCGATCACCCGTCTGCATTCCACCTCAGCGGTCTTAAAAAGGACCGCTACCCCGCTATACGGCTCTGCCACAAGAGACCAGTATGAGGGCCCACTCCTCCACTCCCACTTTGTGGATGGACCCCAGGTCCGTTAGTCTGGTCTCCTGCAAAAATAAAATATCAGCCTCAACCCGGGTGAAAAAAATCAAAGGCCGTAAATCTAGCCGTATCCGACTTTATGCTGGCGACATTAATCGACGCCAGAGTCAACGGGGTAAGTTCCGCCATCATGGGTGATTGAGTTAGAAGGCCTGTTTTTTACCCGTACCCCCAGATTTCCTCTCCCCCTCTGAGGAGGAGCCCGACTCACCCCTCCTCTTTAAAGACACCGAGGTGTCCATATCCTCCTTAACAGCAGTGGACACCTCCTTCCCAGAACTAGATTCCTCGCCCCTGGACTCCGAGGTAGTCCACCCCCCAGAGGAGTGTGAATCCCCCGGAGGATGGACCTCACCACTCCCCGAAGGCACCCCAGATGTTGCGTCCGGTCCCTCACTGCCGACCTCTGACACAGCAGAGTCATCAAGGGCTTGGAACCGATTGGAGAGGGTGATCAGAGGGGAGCCAGTGAGCCCTTCCGTAGGCACCCTAGCGGTCAGGGGGGGGGGCATTCGATTTTTTTAGCCTTGTTCTTCCTCTTCTTCCGCCTCTTACCGGTACGATTGTCACCCGTTTTTTAGGCTGCGCCACAACCTCTTCATCTACACTTTCATACTGGAAGAGTTATCAGAAGCAGCCAACTCATCCCTCTCCATCCTCCGAATCTCCTCGCTCACCGCCTTCTCCCCCAGGGCCTCAGAGGCTTCGGCTGCCGCCTCCAGGGTAGGGGCAGTCATCACCCCAGTTGCTTGAGGCTTATCCTGCCCCCTGCCCTTACGGCGCCTCACCTGTTGCCACTGGTGGGCAGATGTACTAGCCTTGCCTTTCCTCACTGACCCCTCAGCTCCCCTCATGCCTCCACCCTCAGCCTCAGCAGAAGGTGCACCACCGGGGACCCCCCCATGGCTCCCCCCCGCTGGGCCAGAGATGGTGCCGGAAAAGGAGTGGGGGCAGCGGCTATACGGGTGACCTAGGTCACCACACAGGTGACACCTAATGTCACCACAGGCCGCGGAACTCCATGACTTCCCCAGAACGGAAAAGCCACGTCATGATGTCGACCCCAGAGAGTGACTCGTTACTTGTCAGAATGGTCACCCTCTTTACATTATTTTGGTGAGACAACACCTGTACGGCAAAGTCTCGCCAGCCGGGCTTCCCCTTTGCCAGTTCGAAATTCGACCAGAAAAGCTCTAGGCCCTCTGGCCGAACAAAACTGACATCGAAGAAGGAGGTGCCAAACGGATGAATCAGGGCAAAGATGTCCGTCGCCCTGAAGTCCATCTTCAGAAGGAGCTCCACAACCCTCGCTCTTGGCAGGCACGCTTCACGGCCCCTCCACCGAAGACGGACCATATTCCGCCTGGCCACCCCCTGCCCGGCTGTCGGGAGGGACCAAACCGTTTCCCCTGCTCTTTTATCTTGGAAGGCAGCCAGGCCATATCTATCCAGCCAAAAGGCCAAGTCCACCTCTCTTCCCTCTACTTGGGTCGTCCATTCTCCCTTTTTGAGGACCTCCAGGAAACGGCGCCGCAAGACGACATTCCTGAGGTCCAGAGGCGAAGAAACCCCCCGACTAGACCCCGAGGCTCCAGCCACCACCCCCGAATAACTCAGAGGACCGGTGGCCGGGGGGGAAGATGGACAGGCCCCCTCCCCCCTTCTTCCACTACCATTAGACACCACATTCACACTTGCCACCTTAGACACACTGCCACTTACATCCTCAACCACAGACACTTCCATACCCACACCCTCCTCATCCACTCCATTAGTGACCCCCTTCACCCCACTCTCACTCACATGCACACTGGGTCAATATCATTTTGCCTCACTTTTTGGGTATTTTCAGGTTTCTTTTTCCCACTGCTACCGCCACCTACAGGTGGCATCTTCCCTGCCGGGGGGTTCTGTCCACACAGTGCTGCTGGCCCTTTAAGATCTGTGCTGCCATAGGGTTTCAGCAGCACTGCCCCCACAGCCTGCACAGAGCTGCCTTCTCTCTCACTGGCAGGGAGGAAGCCAGGAGCAGTCCTGCCTTCAGCTCCATCTTTCTGGCCTGTCGCCGGTGCCCCCACCACAGGTAATCCCCCAGACTCAGGGGACCCCGCCAGGCAAGGGCCCATGCTGCTGTCTGCTGCAGTTTCTGCTCCATTGCTGACCACCATTTTTTTTTCCTTTGGCTGGGAAGCCACGCCCCCAGCCTCCAACTTCACAGCAGAGCTATCCAAAGCCACACCCACATGGGCAGCAGGAGCCGAGGAGGCCACACCCCCGAGACCGGCCACACCGGGATCCCCAGAGCCGACCCGGAGCCAGGTCCACCCCCAGGGGCCCCCCCGGCGGTACAGCACCCCTAACCACCACACCCTGGGCCACAAACAGCTTGGGCACAGCAACTCTGGCGGCCGGCCCCAGGCTAGGCCACTCCCCCTCAGCGTCCACCGATGGCGGGGCCCCCAGCCCAGACTTTACCGCAGACCCCGCCAGGGGAGCTGACCCCACCACCTGCTTTTTATGAGCCGGCTCTGCCGGAGCCGCAGGCCCCGCCCCCTTCACTTTACTAGGTGCCTGGGCCCCCAGAAGCGATCCAGTAACCGATCCGTAAGTGGGGGACCCAGACACCACAGCGCTCACCGCCGGAGATGCGGTCCCGGCTGCCACTCTCTTGCCCACCACTGGGCCGCCCTCCGCACCATGCTCCATATCAGACACGTCACTACCCCCTCCATTACCACAAACAGAGGCGGCGCCCTGCGTGTCATGGCCTGTAATCTCCCCGCTCCCTTGCTGCGGACCCACAACAGAGCCCGAGCCGGGGTGGGTAGCGGGTGCCGCACAGCGGGACCGGGGGGCCCCAGAGAGGGGGACATACACAAACTTCTGGACACAAGATGTTTTTTTTACCTTCTTCTTAGCTTTTCTCTTCATCCCCCTCCTGGTTGCCTCGTCATCGCAGATCTCATCCCCGATCCGCAGCTGGTTAAACCGGACCGGGGACTCGATCTGCCGGATCTGCTGCATGACGAGGCAGCCCCCCTCACTGCTGCTACTACCACCATCCTCATCCTCCCCCTCGCACTCGCTGCCCTCTGAGGAGCCAGAATCTGGCAGGAGAGCCACTTGCTCGGGGGCTATCCCGCTGTGCGACGCCTGGAGATCTCTTACCAGGCCACCAGGCGGTGAGTAGGGCACGACCTCCTCCTCGCATTCCTCCTCCTCCACCGCCTGGCCGGAGCTTCGTGGCCCCTCTGGAGCCCCTCCGGCCATGGCTCTGAACCGGTCGTCATTCTCCAGCTTTTCCTGGAAGGGCCCGCTGCCGACCAGGATCTCACACCTCCGGTTTTCCAGGTCTTGAATGGCTCTCTGAATTTTTCTGACCGCGGCGGATAGCTCGGCCTTCTTATTGCCGGAGGCCCTGTCGGACCTTTCCTTAGCTACCCTCAACTCCCCCCAGAGGGATCTTAGCTTCTTTGAGGCGTCCTCATACTCACAGTGGTGCGCATGGACACGGGAACCATAAACCACGGTGGATTCCTTCGCTACCTTGGTGCCCCACTTTAGGGGCCCCGCTGCAGCACCCTTGCTCGTACTCGGCCTACCTCCCGGGGAAGGAGCCGCCGCAGTCATGGCCTCGGGTCCTACGGGTCCTCATGATGGATCCCTTTCTTGATCCTTGCCCAGATTTCGTGAGCCTAGCCGGATTGGGAGTTCCCCCACCGGCTTGAACCAGGAGGTGGGAGCCAGGGGCCCAGCCCTGGAAGTCAGTCCCAAAATGAGCCTTCTTTCCTGGGAAGGGAGCCGACAAAAAGTCCTGGATGGAAAACTTTACCTCGCTTCACGGGCAGCACACACAGGCACCACACTCAGACCGCACGGCAAGCTCCGCCCCTTCCTATGGGATGGCCCAGAGCTGCACTCACTATTCTGCTGGTGCAGAAGTCACTGTGTACATACATTACTGATCCTGAGTTACATCCTGTATTATACTCCAGAGCTGCACTCACTATTCTGCTGGTACAGTCACTGTGTACATACATTACATTACTGATCCTGAGTTACATCCTGTATTATACTCCAGAGCTGCACTCACTATTCTGCTGGTGCAGTCACTGAGTACATACATTACATTACTGATCCTGAGTTACCTCCTGTATTATACCCCAGAGCTGCACTCACTATTCTGCTGGTGCAGTCACTGTGTACATACATTACATTACTGATCCTGAGTTACATCCTGTATTATACTCCAGAGCTGCACTCACTATTCTGCTGGTGCAATCACTGTGTACATACATTACATTACTGATCCCGAGTTACATCCTGTATTATACCCCAGAGCTGCACTCACTATTCTGCTGGTGCAGTCACTGTGTACATACATTACTGATCCTGAGTCACATCCTGTATTATACTCCAGAGCTGCACTCACTATTCTGCTGGTGCAGTCACTGTGTACATACATTACATTACTGATCCTGAGTTACATTCTGTATTATACTCCAGAGCTGCACTCACTATTCTGCTGGTGCAGTCACTGTGTACATACATTACTGATCCTGAGTTACATCCTGTATTATACTCCAGAGCTGCACTCACTATTCTGCTGGTGCAGTCACTGTGTACATACATTACTGATCCTGAGTTAGTGACTGCATTATACTCCAGAGCTGCGCTCCTGTGTTATTCTTGGTTGTGTGTTGCCCTCTTCTCTCCGCTTTCACCATTGTCTGACCATTGTAAACCTTTGTGTTCCTGACTTATATCTTGTGCCCAGCCGGTGCAGCCTCCTCTGCGCGGAGCATTATCCCCCTTATCTGGCGTTCGGGGGGCGATTACTTCCTTTTCTTCCTGCTGATTTCATTCTCTTCTGAATGAGAAATACATTTCGTGTTAACAAGCAATAAGCGCGGATTGTTATAATTAACCTAGGAGGCTGTAATAAATTTCCTCTTCCCACCGGGCTAATTTTAGTTTACCAATCCCTTAAATTACTAAAAGGTTTCTTCTGTACGGCAACAAAAGGCTGCAGAGCCGTTCTGGCGTCTCTGCGGGAGCGCTGTGTACAGAGCATTGTGCTGCACCGCGGCTGCGGAGGGGAACAATTAGCGCGAGCGTCTCACACGACTGCGGAGCGGAATAATGGGCCCGGACTGTGATACATTCACCTGCAGAACCAGGAGGCGCCAGCGTCCGTCACCGTCATGGCCGCTGCCTCATGTGTCGCGGGAGTCATCGGGGAACCAAGAGGTTTGGGGGAGAGTTCAGGAGTTCATTACTACATGTCTATCAGGGTTACCAAAGGTAAGTGTTACATAGAGGGAGCTGCAGTAACCCGGCCCTCCAGCAGCACAGAGTATTTCAGGAGAGGAGCCTGCTGCAGTAACCCGCCATCCAGCAGCACAGAGTATTTCAGGAGAGGAGCCTGCTGCAGTAACCCGGCCATCCAGCAGCACAGAGTATTTCAGGAGAGGAGCCTACTGCAGTAACCCGGCCATCCAGCAGCACAGAGTATTTCAGGAGAGGAGCCTGCTGCAGTAACCCGGCCATCCAGCAGCACAGAGTATTTCAGGAGAGGAGCCTGCTGCAGTAACCCGCCATCCAGCAGCACAGAGTATTTCAGGAGAGGAGCCTGCTGCAGTAACCCGGCCCTCCAGCAGCACAGAGTATTTCAGGAGAGGAGCCTGCTGCAGTAACCCGGCCCTCCAGCAGCACAGAGTATTTCAGGAGAGGAGCCTGCTGCAGTAACCCGCCATCCAGCAGCACAGAGTATTTCAGGAGAGGAGCCTGCTGCAGTAACCCGGCCATCCAGCAGCACAGAGTATTTCAGGAGAGGAGCCTGCTGCAGTAACCCGGCCATCCAGCAGCACAGAGTATTTCAGGAGAGGAGCCTGCTGCAGTAACCCGGCCATCCAGCAGCACAGAGTATTTCAGGAGAGGAGCCTGCTGCAGTAACCCGCCATCCAGCAGCACAGAGTATTTCAGGAGAGGAGCCTGCTGCAGTAACCCGGCCCTCCAGCAGCACAGAGTATTTCAGGAGAGGAGCCTGCTGCAGTAACCCGGCCCTCCAGCAGCACAGAGTATTTCAGGAGAGGAGCCTGCTGCAGTAACCCGCCATCCAGCAGCACAGAGTATTTCAGGAGAGGAGCCTGCTGCAGTAACCCGACCCTACAGCAGCACAGAATATTTCAGGAGAGGAGCGTGCTGCAGTAACCCGGCCCTCCAGCAGCACAGAGTATTTCAGGAGAGGAGCCTGCTGCAGTAACCCGACCCTCCAGCAGCACAGAGTATTTCAGGAGAGGAGCCTGCTGCAGTAACCCGGCCATCCAGCAGCACAGAGTATTTCAGGAGAGGAGTCTGCTGCAGTAACCCGGCCCTCCAGCAGCACAGAGTATTTCAGGAGAGGAGCCTGCTGCAGTAACCCGGCCATCCAGCAGCACAGAGTATTTCAGGAGAGGAGCCTGCTGCAGTAACCCGCCATCCAGCAGCACAAAGTATTTCAGGAGAGGAGCCTGCTGCAGTAACCCGGCCTCCAGCAGCACAGAGTATTTCAGGAGAGGATCCTGCTGCAGTAACCCGGACCTCCAGCAGCACAGAGTATTTCAGGAGAGGAGCCTGCTGCAGTAACCCGCCATCCAGCAGCACAGAGTATTTCAGGAGAGGAGCCTGCTGCAGTAACCCGGCCCTCCAGCAGCACAGAGTATTTTCAGGAGAGGAGCCTGCTGCAGTAACCCGGCCCATCCAGCAGCACAGAGTATTTCAGGAGAGGAGCCTGCTGCAGTAACCCGGGCCCTCCAGCAGCACAGAGTATTTCAGGAGAGGAGCCTGCTGCAGTAACCCGGCCATCCAGCAGCACAGAGTATTCAGGAGAGGAGCGTGCTGCAGTAACCCAGCCCTCCAGCAGCACAGAGTATTTCAGGAGAGGATCCTGCTGCAGTAACCCGGCCCTCCAGCAGCACAGAGTATTTCAGGAGAGAGCTGCTGCAGTAACCCGGCCATCCAGCAGCACAGAGTATTTCAGGAGAGGAGCGTGCTGCAGTAACCCGGCCCCCAGCAGCACAGAGTATTTCAGGAGAGGAGCTGCTGCAGTAACCCGGCTCCAGCAGCACAGAGTATTTCAGGAGAGGAGCCTGCTGCGTAACCCGGCCTCCAGCAGCACAGAGTATTTCAGGAGAGGATCCTGCTGCAGTAACCGGCCTCAGCAGCACAGAGTATTCAGGAGAGGAGCTGCTGCAGTAACCGCCATCAGCACCGAGTATTTCAGGAAGGAGCCTGCTGCAGTAACCCCCCTCCAGCAGCACAGAGTATTTCAGGAGAGGAGCCTGCTGCAGTAACCGCCTCCAGCGCACAGAGTATTTCGGAGAGGAGCTGCTGCAGTAACCGGCCTCCAGCAGCACAGAGTATTTCAGGAAGGACCTGCTGCAGTAACCGCCTCCAGCAGCACAGTATTTCAGGAGAGGACTGCTGCAGTAACCCGCCATCCAGCAGACAGAGTATTTCAGGAGAGGAGCTGCTGCAGTAACCGGCCATCCAGCAGCACAGAGTATTTCAGAGAGGACGTGCTGCAGTAACCGGCCTCAGCAGCACAGAGTATTTCAGAGAGGAGCCTGCTGCAGTAACCACCTCCAGCAGCACAGAGTATTTAGGAGAGGATCTGCTGCAGTAACCCGGCCCACAGCACAGTATTTCAGGAGAGGAGCCTGCTGCAGTAACCCGACCTCCAGCAGCCAGAGTATTTCAGAGAGGAGCTGCTGCAGTAACCGCCATCCAGCAGCACAGAGTATTTCAGAGAGGATCCTGCTGCAGTAACCGCCTCAGAGCACAGAGTATTTCAGGAGAGGAGCTGCTGCAGTAACTCGCCATCCAGCAGCACAGAGTATTCAGGAGAGGACCTGCTGCAGTAACCGCCTCCAGCAGCACAGAGTATTTCAGAGAGATCTGCTGCAGTAACCGCCATCCAGCAGCACAGAGTATTTCAGGAGAGGTCTGCTGCAGTAACCCGCTCCAGCAGCACAGAGTATTTCAGAGAGGAGCTGCTGCAGTAACCGACTCCAGCAGCGCAGAGTATTTCAGGAGAGGACCTGCTGCAGTAACCCACCTCCAGCAGCACAGAGTATTTCAGGAGAGTAGTGCTGCAGTAACCGGCCATCCAGCAGACGAGTATTCAGGAGAGGAGCTTGCTGCAGTAACCGCCATCCAGCAGCACAGAGTATTTCAGGAGAGGAGCCTGCTGCAGTAACCCGACCCTACAGCAGCACAGAGTATTTCAGGAGAGGAGCCTGCTGCAGTAACCCGCCCTCACAGCACAGAGTATTTCAGGAGAGAGCCTGCTGCAGTAACCCGGCCATCCAGCAGCACAGAGTATTTCAGGAGAGGAGCTGCTGCAGTAACCGCCTCCAGCAGCACAGAGTATTTCAGGAGAGGATCTGCTGCAGTAACCGGCCCTCCAGCAGCACAGAGTATTTCGAGAGGAGCTGCTGCAGTAACCCGCCATCAGCAGCACAGAGTATTTCAGGAGAGGAGCTGCTGCAGTAACCGCCCTCAGCAGCACAGAGTATTTCAGGAGAGGAGCCTGCTGCAGTAACCCGGCCTCCAGCAGCACAGAGTATTTCAGGAGAGGAGCCTGCTGCAGTAACCGCCATCCAGCAGCACAGAGTATTTCAGGAGAGGATCTGCTGCAGTAACCCGGCCTCCAGCAGCACAGAGTATTTCAGGAGAGGACCTGCTGCAGTAACCCGACCTCCAGCAGCCAGAGTATTTCAGGAGAGGAGCCTGCTGCAGTAACCCGGACCTCCAGCAGCCAGAGTATTTCAGGAGAGGAGCCTGCTGCAGTAACCCGGCCTCCAGCGCACAGAGTATTTCAGGAGAGGAGCCTGCTGCAGTAACCCGCCCTCCAGCAGCACAGAGTATTTCAGGAGAGGAGTCTGCTGCAGTAACCCGCCTCCAGCAGCACAGAGTATTTCAGGAGAGGAGCCTGCTGCAGTAACCCGGCCCTCCAGCAGCACAGAGTATTTCAGGAGAGGAGCTGCTGCAGTAACCCGGCCTCCAGCAGCACAGAGTATTCAGGAGAGGAGCCTGCTGCAGTAACCCGCCATCCAGCAGCACAGAGTATTTCAGGAGAGGAGCTGCTGCAGTAACCGCCATCCAGCAGCACAGAGTATTTCAGGAGAGGAGCCTGCTGCAGTAACCGCTCCAGCAGCACAGAGTATTTCAGGAGAGAGCCTGCTGCAGTAACCCGCCTCCAGCAGCACAGAGTATTTCAGGAGAGGAGCCTGCTGCAGTAACCCGCCTCCAGCAGCACAGAGTATTCAGGAGAGGATCTGCTGCAGTAACCGCCCTCCAGCAGCACAGAGTATTTCAGGAGAGGATCGCTGCAGTAACCCGCCCTCCAGCACAGAGTATTTCAGGAAGGAGCTGCTGCAGTAACCCGCATCCAGCAGCACAGAGTATTTCAGGAGAGACTGCTGCAGTAACCGCCTCCAGCAGCACAGAGTATTTAGAGAGGAGCCTGCTGCAGTAACCCGACCAGCACACAGAGTATTTCAGAGAGGAGCCTGCTGCAGTAACCCGCTCCAGCACAGGTATTTCAGGAGAGGAGCCTGCTGCAGTAACCGCCCCAGCAGCACAAGTATTTCAGAGAGGAGCCTGCTGCAGTAACCGCCTCCAGCAGCAGAGTATTCAGAGAGGACCTGCTGCAGTAACCCGGCCTCAGCAGCAGAGTATTCAGGAGAGAGCCTCTGCAGTAACCGCCATCAGCAGCACAGGTTTTCAGAGAGACTCTGCAGTAACCCGCCTCCAGCAGCCGATATTTCAGGAGAGGAGCCTGCTGCAGTAACCCGCCCTCCAGCAGCACAGAGTATTTCAGGAGAGGAGTCCTGCTGCAGTAACCCGGCCTCCAGCAGCACAGAGTATTTCAGGAGAGGAGCCTGCTGCAGTAACCCGGCCCTCCAGCAGCACAGAGTATTTCAGGAGAGGAGCCTGCTGCAGTAACCCGGCCCTCAGCAGCACAGAGTATTTCAGGAGAGGAGCCTGCTGCAGTAACCCGGCCTCCAGCAGCACAGAGTATTTCAGGAGAGGAGCCTGCTGCAGTAACCCGGCCCTCCAGCAGCACAGAGTATTTCAGGAGAGGACCTGCTGCAGTAACCCGGCCATCCAGCAGCACAGAGTATTTCAGGAGAGGAGGGTCCTGCTGCAAGTAACCCGGACCTCCATCCACGCACACAGAGTATTTCAGGAGAGGAGCCTGCTGCAGTAACCCGGCCATCCAGCAGCACAGAGTATTTCAGGAGAGGAGCCTGCTGCAGTAACCCGCCATCCAGCAGCACAGAGTATTTCAGAGAGGATCCTGCTGCAGTAACCCGCCATCCAGCAGCACAGAGTATTTCAGGAGAGGATCTGCTCAGTAACCCGCCATCCAGCAGCACAGAGTATTTCAGAGAGGACCTGCTGCAGTAACCGGCCTCCAGCAGCACAGAGTATTTCAGGAGAGGATCCTGCTGCAGTAACCCGGCCATCCAGCAGCACAGAGTATTTCAGAGAGGACCTGCTGCAGTAACCGGCCATCCAGCAGCACAGAGTATTTCAGGAGAGGAGCCTGCTGCAGTAACCCGGACCCTCCAGCAGCACAGAGTATTTCAGGAGAGGAGCCTGCTGCAGTAACCCGACCCTCCAGCAGCACAGAGTATTTCAGGAGAGGAGCCTGCTGCAGTAACCCGACCCTCCAGCAGCACAGAGTATTTCAGGAGAGGAGCCTGCTGCAGTAACCCGGCCTCCAGCAGCCAGAGTATTTCAGGAGAGGACCTGCTGCAGTAACCCGGTCCATCCAGCAGCACAGAGTATTTCAGAGAGGAGCCTGCTGCAGTAACCCGCCATCCAGCAGCACAGAGTATTTCAGGAGAGGAGCCTGCTGCAGTAACCCGCCTCCAGCAGCACAGAGTATTTCAGAAGGAGCCTGCTGCAGTAACCCGGCCCTCCAGCAGCACAGAGTATTTCAGGGAGGAGCCTGCTGCAGTAACCGCCATCCAGAGCACAGAGTATTTCAGAGAGAGCTGCTGCAGTAACCCGCCTCCAGCAGCACAGAGATTTCAGGAGAGGAGCCTGCTGCAGTAACCCGCCATCCAGCAGCACAGAGTATTTCAGGAGAGACCTGCTGCAGTAACCCGCCTCCAGCAGCACAGAGTATTTCAGGAGAGGAGCCTGCTGCAGTAACCGCCTCCAGCAGCCAGAGTATTCAGGAGAGAGCTGCTGCAGTAACCGCCCTCCAGCAGCACAGAGTATTTCAGAGAGAGCCTGCTGCAGTAACCCGGCCCTCCAGCAGCACAGAGTATTTCAGGAGAGACCTGCTGCAGTAACCCGGCCTCCCAGCCAGAGTATTCAGGAGAGGAGCCTGCTCAGTAACCCGCCTCCAGCAGCACAGAGTATTTCAGGAGAGGAGCCTGCTCAGTAACCCGCCATCCAGCAGCACAGAGTATTTCAGGAGAGGAGCCTGCTGCAGTAACCCGGCCTCCAGCAGCACAGAGTATTTCAGGAGAGGAGCCTGCTGCAGTAACCCGGCCCTCCAGCAGCACAGAGTATTTCAGGAGAGGAGCCTGCTGCAGTAACCCGCCATCCAGCAGCACAGAGTATTTCAGGAGAGAGCCTGCTGCAGTAACCCGCCCTCCAGCAGCACAGAGTATTTCAGGAGAGGAGCCTGCTGCAGTAACCCGCCATCCAGCAGCACAGAGTATTTCAGGAGAGGAGCCTGCTCAGTAACCCGCCATCCAGCAGCACAGAGTATTTCAGGAGAGGAGCCTGCTGCAGTAACCCGCCTCCAGCAGCACAGAGTATTCAGGAGAGGAGCCTGCTGCAGTAACCCGCCATCCAGCAGCACAGAGTATTTCAGGAGAGGAGCCTGCTGCAGTAACCCGCCTCCAGCAGCACAGAGTATTTCAGGAGAGGAGCCTGCTGCAGTAACCCGGCCCTCCAGCAGCACAGAGTATTTCAGGAGAGGAGCCTGCTGCAGTAACCCAGCCCTCCAGCAGCACAGAGTATTTCAGGAGAGGAGCCTGCTGCAGTAACCCGGCCTCCAGCAGCACAGAGTATTTCAGGAGAGGAGCCTGCTGCAGTAACCCGCCCTCCAGCAGCACAGAGTATTTCAGGAGAGGACCTGCTGCAGTAACCCGGCCCTCCAGCAGCACAGAGTATTTCAGGAGAGGAGCCTGCTGCAGTAACCCGCCCATCCAGCAGCACAGAGTATTTCAGGAGAGGAGCCTGCTGCAGTAACCCGGCCCTCCAGCAGCACAGAGTATTTCAGGAGAGGAGCCTGCTGCAGTAACCCGGCCTCCAGCAGCACAGAGTATTTCAGGAGAGGAGCCTGCTGCAGTAACCCGCCATCCAGCAGCACAGAGTATTTCAGAGAGGAGTCCTGCTGCAGTAACCCGGCCTCCAGCAGCACAGAGTATTTCAGGAGAGGAGCCTGCTGCAGTAACCCGCCTCCAGCAGCACAGAGTATTTCAGGAGAGGAGCCTGCTGCAGTAAACCCGCCTCCAGCAGCACAGAGTATTTCAGGAGAGGAGCCTGCTGCAGTAACCCGGACCTCCAGCAGCACAGAGTATTTCAGGAGAGGAGCCTGCTGCAGTAACCCGCCCTCCAGCAGCACAGAGTATTTCAGGAGAGAGTCCTGCTGCAGTAACCCGCCTCCAGCAGCACAGAGTATTTCAGGAGAGGAGCCTGCTGCAGTAACCCGGCCCTCCAGCAGCACAGAGTATTTCAGGAGAGGAGCTGCTGCAGTAACCCGGCCATCCAGCAGCACAGAGTATTTCAGGAGAGGAGCCTGCTGCAGTAACCCGCCATCCAGCAGCACAGAGTATTTCAGGAGAGAGACCTGCTGCAGTAACCCGCCATCCAGCAGCACAGAGTATTTCAGGAGAGGAGCCTGCTGCAGTAACCCGCCTCCAGCAGCACAGAGTATTTCAGGAGAGGAGCCTGCTGCAGTAACCCAGCCTCCAGCAGCACAGAGTATTTCAGGAGAGGAGCCTGCTGCAGTAACCCGGCCTCCAGCAGCACAGAGTATTTCAGGAGAGGAGCCTGCTGCAGTAACCCGCCCTCCAGCAGCACAGAGTATTTCAGGAGAGGAGCCTGCTGCAGTAACCCGGCCCTCCAGCAGCACAGAGTATTTCAGGAGAGGAGCCTGCTGCAGTAACCCGAACCCTCCAGCAGCACAGAGTATTTCAGGAGAGGAGTCTGCTGCAGTAACCCGACCCTCCAGCAGCACAGAGTATTTCAGAGAGAGGATCCTGCTGCAGTAACCCGGCCATCCAGCAGCACAGAGTATTTCAGGAGAGGAGCCTGCTGCAGTAACCCGGCCATCCAGCAGCACAGAGTATTTCAGGAGAGAGCCTGCTGCAGTAAACCCGACCCTCCAGCAGCACAGAGTATTTCAGGAGAGGATCCTGCTGCAGTAACCCGGCCCATCCAGCAGCACAGAGTATTTCAGGAGAGGATCCTGCTGCAGTAACCCGCCATCCAGCAGCACAGAGTATTTCAGGAGAGGAGCCTGCTGCAATAACCTGGCCATCCAGCAGCACAGAGTATTTCAGGAGAGGATCCTGCTGCAGTAACCCGCCATCCAGCAGCACAGAGTATTTCAGGAGAGATCTTGCTGCAGTAACCCGACTCTCCAGCAGCGCAGAGTATTTCAGGAGAGGAGCCTGCTGCAGTAACACAGACATCCAGCAGCACAGAGTATTTCAGGAGAGGATCCTGCTGCAGTAACCCCGTCATCCAGCAGCACAGAGTATTTCAGGAGAGGATCCTGCTGCAGTAACCCGGCCCTCCAGCAGCACAGAGTATTTCAGGAGAGGATCCTGCTGCAGTAACCCGGCCCTCCAGCAGCACAGAGTATTTCAGGAGAGGATCCTGCTGCAGTAACACGACCCTCCAGCAGCACAGAGTATTTCAGGAGAGGATCCTGCTGCAGTAACCCGACCCTCCAGCAGCACAGAGTATTTCAGGAGAGGATCCTGCTGCAGTAACCCGACCTCCAGCAGCACAGAGTATTTCAGGAGAGGATCTTGCTGCAGTAACCCGACTCTCCAGCAGCGCAGAGTATTTCAGGAGAGGAGCCTGCTGCAGTAACACAGGCCATCCAGCAGCACAGAGTATTTCAGGAGAGGATCCTGCTGCAGTAACCCGGTCATCCAGCAGCACAGAGTATTTCAGGAGAGGAGTCTGCTGAAGTAACCTGGCTATCCAGCAGCACAGAGTATTTCAGGAGAGTAGCCTGCTGCAGTAACCCGCCATCCAGCAGCACAGAGTATTTCAGTAAAGGAGCCTGCTGCAGTAACCCGGCCCTACAGCAGTGCAGAGTATTTCAGGAGAGGAGCCTGCTGCAGTAATCCGGCCATCCAGCAGCACAGAGTATTTCAGGAGAGGAGTCTGCTGCAGTAACTCGGCCATCCAGCAGCACAGAGCATTTCAGGAGAGGAGTCCTGCTGCAGTAACCCGACCTACAGCAGCACAGAGTATTTCAGGAAAGGATCCTGCTACAGTAACCCGCCACTCCAGCAGCACAGAGTATTTCAGGAGAGGAGTCTGCTGCAGTAACTCGGCCATCCAGCAGCACAGAGCATTTCAGGAGAGGAGTCTGCTGCAGTAACCCGCCATCCAGCAGCACAGAGTATTTCAGGAGAGGAGCCTGCTGCAGTAACCCGCCATCCAGCAGCACAGAGTATTTCAGGAGAGAGCCTGCTGCAGTAACCCGGCCATCCAGCAGCACAGAGTATTTCAGGAGAGGAGCCTGCTGCAGTAACCCGGCCATCCAGCAGCACAGAGTATTTCAGGAGAGGAGCCTGCTGCAGTAACCCGGCCATCCAGCAGCACAGAGTATTTCAGGAGAGGAGCCTGCTGCAGTAACCCGACCTCCAGCAGCACAGAGTATTTCAGGGAGGAGCCTGCTGCAGTAACCCGGCCCCTGAGCAGTGCAGAGTTTTCAGGAGAGGAGCCTGCTGCAGTAACCCTGCCTCCAGCAGCACAGAGTATTTCAGGAGAGGAGCCTGCTGCAGTAACCCGGCCCTCCAGCAGGCAGCGTATTTTCAGGAGAGGAGCCTGCTGCAGTAACCCAGCCATCCAGCAGCACAGAGTATTTCAGGAGAGGAGCCTGCTGCAGTAACCCGGCCCTCCAGCAGCACAGAGTATTTCAGGAGAGGAGCCGCTGCAGTAACCCGGCCTCCAGCAGCACAGAGTATTTCAGGAGAGGAGCCTGCTGCAGTAACCCGGCCCTCCAGCAGCACAGAGTATTTCAGGAGAGGAGCCTGCTGCAGTAACCCAGCCTCCAGCAGCGCAGAGTATTTCAGGAGAGGAGCCTGCTGCAGTAACCCGGCCCTCCAGCAGCACAGAGTATTTCAGGAGAGGAGCCTGCTGCAGTTACCCGCCTCCAGCAACACAGAGTATTTCAGGAGAGGAGCCTGCTGCAGTAACCCGGCCATCCAGCAGCACAGAGTATTTCAGGAGAGGAGCCTGCTGCAGTAACCCGGCCATCCAGCAGCACAGAGTATTTCAGGAGAGGAGCCTGCTGCAGTAACCCGGCCCTCCAGCAGCACAGAGTATTTCAGGAGAGGAGCCTGCTGCAGTAACCCGCCTCCAGCAGCACAGAGTATTTCAGGAGAGGAGCCTGCTGCAGTAACCCGGCCCCCAGCAGCACAGAGTATTTCAGGAGAGGAGCCTGCTGCAGTAACCCGTCCTCCAGCAGCACAGAGTATTTCAGGAGAGGAGCCTGCTGCAGTAACCCGGCCCTCCAGCAGCACAGAGTATTTCAGGAGAGGAGCCTGCTGCAGTAACCCGTCCTCCAGCAGCACAGAGTATTTCAGGAGAGGAGCCTGCTGCAGTAACCCGGCCCTCCAGCAGCACAGAGTATTTCAGGAGAGGAGCTTGCTGCAGTAACCCTGGCCGTCCAGCAGTGCCAGAGTTATTTCAGGAGTGGAGCCTGCTGCAGTAACCCGGCCATCCAGCAGCACAGAGTATTTCAGGAGAGGAGCCTGCTGCAGTAAACCCGCCATCCAGCAGCACAGAGTATTTCAGGAGAGGAGCCTGCTGCAGTAACCCGCCATCCAGCAGCACAGAGTATTTCAGGAGAGGAGCCTGCTGCAGTAACCCGCCATCCAGCAGCACAGAGTATTTCAGGAGAGGAGCCTGCTGCAGTAACCCGCCATCCAGCAGCACAGAGTATTTCAGGAGAGGAGCCTGCTTCAGTAACCCGGCCATCCAGCAGCACAGAGTATTTCAGGAGAGGAGCCTGCTGTAGTAACCCAGCCATCCAGCAGCACAGAGTATTTCAGGAGAGGAGCCTGCTGCAGTAACCCGGCCTCCAGCAGTGCAGAGTTTTTCAGGAGTGGAGCCTGCTGCAGTAACCCGGCCATCCAGCAGCACAGAGTATTTCAGGAGAGGAGCCTGCTGCTAGTAACCCGCCCTCCAGCAGTGCAAGAGTTTTTCAGGAGTGGAGCCTGCTGCAGTAACGCGGCCCTCCAGCAGCACAGAGTATTTCAGGAGAGATTTATCTAGTGGAAACGTCACTGACTGAGAGTTACGTTCTGTAGAATACGTAGCAGGATCCCTCCAGCAGCACAGAGTATTTCAGGAGAGCATTTGCTGATCATGTAGAGGATATGCTGCAATTGGAGTACTGATAAGGGTAGATAAGGGGTTCTATTATTTAAACCTTAGTCGAACGATCGCCGACGTACCCGAACCCCGTTAGATTCAATGGGAAGCCAAACCAAATGCATAGACAACAACTTATGGGACGACAAACAGCTTCCAAACAGCTAAAATTAGGGGCAGACACCAGGAAATCTGGCATCAAGCGACCCACAATAGAAATTTGCTAGTGCCACAGCAGCAGTCAGCCATGGGTCGTGCATGAGGTCCCAGGGCCTGGCCCAGCATTGATAGCTTGGAGTTGAAGTTTCATTGAGGACCTGGTGGTTAAGGGAGCGGTGTAAGCCTTCTAGCTGGGAACCTGATACCTCATGAAACACCTCCAATTTATTTACCTAATTTTTTTATTCCAGCTACACTCAGATGGCACAAACATCAGTTTCATACAGTAATATTGATAGAAAATGTAAGGAAAGTAACACAGGTTGTTGACTGAAAGTGAGAGCAGGCCTGCCGGTCTGGGAGACCTACTCTCCTCATTTCAAAAAATAATTGTCTTACAGCACAAAAGTGTCATCAATTTCCAGAGAAAAGAAACCGTATAATAGTCCTCTGACACACCTTCTACTACAGGCAGCCCCTCAGACGGAGACCCAACTTGGAGTCTCCACATTTCAAAAATTGTAACAGCAGCAGTAGCAACAGCAGGCACAGAAGCCACCACAAAGATGGCCAGACTGCAATAACACGAGATCAATGCATGACACTGAAAATGACACCATCGCCTATTCTGCCCAATCTGTGACTGGGGTGCAAAAGTCATTGGCGATCCATGACTTGTTCATTTTGATGAAAGTTAGGTGGTGTACACTTTTAAGGGACAGCTGGATGCGCTTATCTGTCAGGACACCACCAGCAGCGCTGAAGACATGTTCTGAGAGAACGCTGGCTATCAGGGATGATAAAACCTCCAAGGCATGAAAGGCGAGCTCAGGCCACTCTTATATTTTTCAAGACCAAAATGCAAAAAATCCAAACCTCCCCCAATGGCATTGATATTGAGCTTGAGATACTCCTGCACCATCCTCTCCAGTCATTCACAGCACGACAGCATGCATGCGTGCATCCCTTTCCCGGCGGGAAGCATCTGGCTAAATTTACTCTTGTACAGTGAATCTAACAGAGTGGCAACCCAGTAATCAGCACTAACCCTAACAATACAGGCATCATGTTGAAGATAGTGGAGCAAGAAGGCGTTCATGTGTCGGCTGCTTCCACGAGGTCCAAGACCATGGGGTGTTGTTGGAGTAACACTCAAGTTTGCTTCCTCCGTACCCTCCCGCCAACCACAGACAACAGAGAGGGGATCTGTCATGATTCCTCTTGCAGTATCACCTCTACGCCGACGACACGCAGATCTACCTATCTGGACCTGACCTCACCTCCCTACTGACCAAAATCCCACAGTGTCTGTCTGCTATCTCAGCCTTCTTTTCTGCTCGCTTTCTCAAACTGAACATGGACAAAACAGAATTCATCATCTTTCCCCCACCTCACTCTACCCCTTCACCAGACCTATCCATCAATGTCAATGGCTGCTCGCTTTCCCCAGTCCCACATGCTCGGTGCTTGGGGTGATCATCGACTCTGCCCTCTCTTTCAAACCACATATCCAAGCCCTCGCCACCTCCTGCCGCCTCAAACTCAAAAATATTTCCTGAATCCGCTCATTCCTCAACCATGAAACCACAAAAACACTAGTGCACACCCTTATCATCTCCCGCCTCGACTACTGCAACCTCCTACTGTCTGGCCTCCCCTCTAGCACTCTGGCACCACTCCAGTCCATCCTACACTCTGCTGCACGACTAATCCACCTGTCTCCCCGCTATTCCCCAGCCTCCCCCCTATGCCAGGCCCTTCACTGGCTCCCTATTGCCCAGAGGCTCCAGTTCAAAACCTTAAGGTATGCCACACTGAACTATATCGCTAACGGGATCGCTACAAAACGTCACATTTAGCGATCCCGTTATGCGATATTGTTCATTGCGGCAGCTTCCAGGACGAGCTTCCTGCTGTGATCTCGCTCGTCGCTGGAATTCGTTCCCGGACCCATTTTCCTCGCGGCGCTACCCCGCTGGTATTATAATATCGCTTTGTTGGTGGCACCTTTTCTTACGTTAGCGGTACTTTTTGTACCGCTAAAGTCGTTAAGAAGATCGCATAACGGCGATAGCGTCGTTAATATATTCTAAATTGGCCGCACTTAGCGATTAGAAACAATCCCGCTAGCGATCGCATTAGTATGCGTCGTTATCGTGATCGCTAGCGGGATTGTTTAGTGTGGCAGTACCTTTAACCATGACATACAATGCCATCCACAACCTTTCTCCCCCATACATCTGTGACATGGTCTCCCACTACCTACCTACACGCAACCTTCGATCCTCTCAAGATCTCCTTCTCGACTCCCCCTCATCTCTTCTTCCCACAACCGCATACAAGACTTCTCCCGGGCTTCCCCCATACTCTGGAACTCCCTGCTGCAAAACATCAGACTTTCACCAACAACGGAGACCTTCAAGAAAAACCTGAAGACCCACCTGTTCCGACAAGCCTACAACCTGCAATGATCCTCAGTGTACTGAACCATCGCACGACCAGCTCTACCCTTTCCTAGTGTATTCTCACCCATCCCTGTAGATTGTGAGCCCTCGCGCGCAGTGTCCTCTCTCCTTCTGTACTTGTGTGTCCCTTGTCCAGCACATGTTTATTGTACCTGTCTATATTTTCCCCTTTTCATATGTAAAGCGTCATGGAATAAATGGCGCTATATAAATGTATAATAATAATAATAATAATTCCTCGCTCAGCTTACTAAGCTGTCTGATGGAAACTGTGTCTTGCTGAAGTATCAGTGTTTTGATTGAAAGCTTGGCTCGCCCATCCTGTGATTGTCTTGCTAAGCTGTTGGTGCTTTGATTGATATTTTAGCTGTCCAATCTGTGACTGGGAGGTGCGGGACTTTCTGGTGTTCTGGAGATTGCCCAATCTATTTAACTGAGCTGTCTGCCCCTGATCCCTGCCAGACGTAGTTTGTGCTTTCTGGTGAGTGTTAGCCTGATTCTGTTGTTCTGAGTTCTGATCTTCTGTTGCCTGACCATTTGTACCATGTTCTGACTACCCCTTTGTCTAGTACTTTGGATTTCATCTGCTGTCTCTCGGTATTGACCCCGGACCGTCTGACTCTTCTACCTCACGGTCTGTTCGTGAGTAGTGACTGGTGTCACATTACATCTGGCCGCATACTTTCTTTTCCTGACCAATGGACCCAGTTCGTGCACTCTGTGATCAGGTGACAAATCTGACCCAGATAGTTCAAGATTAGGCCAGGGATCTCCAGAGGCTAGAATTATCATAGTCCCAGCTGCCGGTCAGTTTAATACTCTGGGTGCTTCCCAAAGTTATTGTCACGGAGTGACACAACCCAACGGGTGGTCGGTCAGCAGACAGCACAACTCACAAACTACAGGATGGTAAAAGTGTGAGGAAGGCCCTACCAATAGGTAATGAGGTATGGTCACCACCTTAGCTGAAACCTGAGCCTGTTCCTGTACTCACCCTACACCCTATGTGGGTCCTTCCCCCTCCACTGCCGTCATGAGAGCTTGACCATCGCTGTCATCTAAAACTGCCCTGCCCAGTGCACTGGCTGGCGTAGCGTGCTAGCCTAGCCACTACAGGTAATACCACACAAGGAATAGTGACAAACACGTAAGGGATGGGGAAATAATAACTTAGCTTATAGACACCACTGCTAAGCTCCACACCGCAGATAACACAGCAACTGGACTCCAAACACCAGACGTGGCTGACTCCAGAGAACTGCTGCTGCTAGGCTGGTCTCCAGAAAAGAACTGTATCACCAACAGTCAGCTGAAGCATCTGATGACCTTTTAAAGGATCGTGAGAGTGGTCACCACCCACATCAGCTGACCCAGCAGCACTGCATTAACACCAGATTGCCAGCAGGAAAAAACTGACATTAACCCCGATGGCCTGAAAGGAAAAAAGGTTTAACTGAGTGGAACCAGAGCTGCCACAAATCCAAAAATGGATTGTGACAGTTATCCGCTATCGACAGTAATATCTTCTGGACCCACTGACATGCAGTTGACCACCCCGAACCAGTTGTGGCACTTCATGACAGATTTTCGGGGGAGAGTGATCAATGTATGATTTTCAGGGAGAGCTGTAAATTATTTTTTCTCTGCGACCCCGGTCTTCTGGGATGAGTCCCAGCAGGTGGGTATCATTATGTCCCTATTGCCTGGGTGTCCTCAGACTTTGGCTTTCTCTTTGTCCCACTAGCCCAAGAGCGCTCCTCTGTTGATGCCTTTTTTGAAGCTTTAGGGATGATTTATGATGAACCTGATAGGGTCCAGGTCGGAGAGGCTAAGATCATGAACCTGACACGCGGGCCACACCACAGAGAACTATAGCAATTGTCATATGAGGTTCTGTGGAACGATGCTGTTCTCAGCGGTCAGTTTCACCGTGGCCTTATGGATAATCTTAGGCTGTTTTCACACATCAGGCTTTTTGAATCAGGCTCGATCCGGCGTGTTTTTAAAAAAACGGATCCGGTACCGGATGCTTTTTTTTAGCATTGACTTACATTAGCGCCGGATCGCGCCTGATGTCACTGCGTTGCATCCGTTTTTGGCCGGATCTGTCGGAATTGTACATTCCGGCGGCCGGACAAGACGCTTGCTGCAACGTTTTTTTTTTTTTCCGGAGGCGCCTGACAGTGCCTGAATCGGCACTTCAGGCGGCCGGAAACAATGCAAACCTATGGAGCCAGACCAGATTTTTGACAAATCCGTCAGAAATCTGATCCGGCGTCCAAGGTCTCTCTCTCTCTCTCCTCGGTCCGGACATTCAAGCCTGCATTTTCAACATGGAAATTTTATATTTCCGGGTTGAAAAGGTCAGGACGGATCAGGCAAAAAGCCTGATCAGTTGCATCAGTTTTTTTAAATCAGCGCCGGATCCGTCCTATCAGGCATAGGACGGATTATGCCTGATTCAAAAAAACTGATGTGTGAAAGTAGCCTTAAGGACACTCAGGCCTTGCATTCTCCACCCTGTTCTTTGGGGGAAGCCATGACTCAGGCCATTCGGATGGATTGTAGAATTCACAAGAGACGTCACAAGCAACAGGGGATTTCGGTCATTCTTCCTGAGTCTGTTTCCTTACCTGAGATGGAACTAATGCAGATTGGAACAGCCCCCTCTTGGACCGCGGAGAGGAGATGTTGGCGTGATCTGGGACTCTGCTTCTACTGTGGTCATGCAAGACATTATCTCAAGGACTGCTCAATTTGACCTCAAGCAAACAAAGTGTTTGGAAACGCCTAAAGGGTATGCCACACTAAACAATCCCGCTAGCGATCTCGTTAACATCGCATACTAATGAGATCGCTAGCGGGATCGTTTTAATATCGCTAGTAGTGGCCTAATTTAGCGATGTCGTTAAGGACGCTATCGCGGTTAGCAATCTCCTTAACGACTTTAGCGGTACTTTTGTACCGCTAAATCGCTAAAAAAAGGTGCCACACTCAGCGATATATACTTACCAGCGGGACGCCGACGATAAAAATCGTGTCCGGAACGATCGCTGTGATGAACGAGATCACAGCAGGGGCCACGTCGCTGGTAGATGCTGCACACAACAACATCGCTAACGGGATCGCTAAATAGTGACGTTTTTTAGCGATCCCGTTAGCGATGTTGTTTAGTGTGGCATACCCTTAAGTCTGGGTGATATTCGAGGAGGTCACCCAGACTTCCACGTACTCTTTACTCCTCAGATAAAGTATTGCTGAACGTAGAACTTTGTTTTCAGAACCTGTGGTTATTTGCTCTTGCTTTCATTGACTGTGAATTTCATTGATTTTGGACTGATTCATAAATTAGGATTAGGGACAGTTAGATTGAATAGACCCATTCAGATTGTCACCATTGACAGGATACCGTTACTCCAGAACTTTCTCCAGCTGGTAACGGTGGAATTCATGCTACTTCCAATAGGAGGCACTAGAGTTCTAGTCCTCTTCTTCTCTGAAGAGACAATTTGCATATTTCCCAGAGGAGCATTGCGGCTTTAAGTCTCATCTCGGTATGTGTAGTGAAATATGTCTGTATGACCAGCATTAAGTAACATTTGTCTTAGGCTGCAGGTCTCACAGAGGTCATATGTTAGCCTGACTGGCAGTCTCCTAGTCTCCAATCTCTCCAGGGTGCCTTCCTGAGAGCACATAGAATTGGAGCATTTCACACCTTCTGGCTCTTTTGAACTTAGATGTCAATGCTAGCTATCTATGAGAAAGTTTACACCAGAGTTTCAGAGAAAAAATAATGTATTCATTGGTAGAATTGCATGGTCCACTCACAAACCAGCAATTAGAATATGAAAATGAGAGTCTGGTCTAGGAATTGGATTCCCAAGTCATATCTATAAATTAGACTTCCACACAAAGAAGAACGCCACATGTGAGGGCAGCCCAGCTGATGTGATCATCTCATATTCCCCCCTCCCTCGGGGACAGAGTACCAGAATGCAAAGTTCAATATTTCTGTAAGTTTCTCCCTGTTGTTTTATACTGTGTTGCATATTTTGTATGTCCCTTTTTATTTCCATTTTTATATCCCTTTTATTGTAAGCACTGTACCTTTTATATTAAAGCTTAAAACTTTAATAAGTCTGAACCTTGTTGCTCTAAAGAATCCATAGCCTTAGAGTGTGTGCTCCTGGTGATTGGCAGACAGTAGTAATATTTCCGGGATTCATCGCCCGTGTGCTCGGTAAGTGGTGGCAGCGTGTATGAAGTGGGGTGTGTGGTCTGTGTCAGGGTGTGATTTATGCTCCCATTGCAGCATAGGACGGAGGTTGAATGCTGGACTGAGTGAAAGGAGATAGATTAACCCTTGCATGCGCAACCCCAAACCGTGTGTTGGTTTTTGTGACAGTATGTTTAGCATGTCAATCTCCGCAAGGGGAAATGATACTTCTTGAACACTTAGAGTGGGAACTCTTCACTCTGAGTCCATCTCTTGTCCAGCTATGTGCTGGATAATTTACCTGCTGGGTTGGTGTTGGGATTTCCCTGGCTGCATATCCATAATCCTGTTGTTGATTGGTGTCAGAAGGATATTGTTAAACGGAGTTCCTACTATCATAAGAAATGTTGTAGCTCTGTACAAATTTGCTCCACAAGTCTGGAGGGTCTGCCGGCTTACCTGAAACACTTTGTAAATGTGTTCTCTGAGAAAGAGGCTGAGATATTACCGCCCCATCGTCCTTATGATTGTGCTATTGATCTTATTCCTAATGCCAAATTACTAAAGCTCGGCTGTATAATTTGTTGGGACCTGAACGGACTGCTACGAAGGAATATGTAAATGAAAGTTTAGTTAAGGGTCATATTCGCCCTTCCTCCTCGCCTGTAGCTGCTGGGTTCTTTTTTTGTGAAAAAGAAAGATGGTGGCCTCCTTCCTTGCCTCGATTTCCGTGAAGCAAACGTAATTATGGTTAAGAATACCAGCTTCCACTTATCCCCGACTATATAATCAGCTTACAGGGGCTAAATGGTTTTCTAAGCTTGACCTTAGAGGGGCATATAGTCTGATACATGTCAGGTAGGGTGATGAGTGGAAGACGGCGTTTTAAACATCTGAGGGTTTATTTGAGAACCTGGTCATGCCTTTTGGGTTATCCGATGCTCCTGCCGTCTTTCAGAACTTTATGAATGACACTTTTTCTGATATCATTGGAAGGTTTATTGTGGTACACCTGGAAGACATTCTAATTTTTCATCTGATCTGGATTCGCACTATGAGATTGTTTGTTATGTTTTACAGAAACTGCGGGAAAATTCTTTGCCAAATTAGAGAAGAGTACGTTCTCTGTTCAGGAAATATCATTTCTGGGGTTCATCATATCTGCCGAAGGGTTTAAGATGGATCCTGGGAAGGTGCAAGCTATAATTGATTGGGCTCAACCTCACAACCTTAAAGCACTACAGCGTTTTTTAGGTTTCGCCAATTATTATAGAAAATTTATTAGGGGTTTTTCACAGATCGTTACACCTCTTACCGATCTCACATGTAAGGAGGTGGATCTAAAGGTCGTCAGATGCCATTGAGGCCTTTAATAGACTTTAAAAGAGTGCTTCATGTCTGCTCCAGTTTTGTTTCAACCTGATCTTCAGAAACCGTTTATCATAGAGGTAGATGCCTCAGAGGTTGGGGTTGGGGGCTGTTTTGTCTCAAGGTCTTAAAACCCTGATGAACTTAAGGCCATGTTAATTTTTTCCTAGAAAATTTTCATCTGCTGAGAGAAATTATGATTGGAATCGCGAGCTGCTCGCTGTCAAGTTATCGTTTGAGGAATGGAGGCATGTTTTTGAAGGGAGCTACTCATTAGGTCACGGTTGTGAATGATCATAAAAATTTAGCTCATATTGAATCCTCTAAACATTTAACCCCTAGACAGTCCAGGTGGTCCTTATTTTTTTCTAGATTCAATTTTTCCATCGCGTTCAGGCCGGAGTCTAATAATATAAGGGCTGACGCTTTGTCACGCAACCTTGATTCAGTTTCTCCTCGAGAACCTCCATCCTCCATTCTTCCTCAGGGTATAGTAATATCTATGGTGTCCTCGGGGTTGAAGGCTAAGATTCGCCAAGTTTGGGTCTTGCTAATATGTTACAATATTGTATCAAATCTACGCAGAGAGCAAGTGGAGTCCTAAAGAATATTCTCCAATTAATGGACACCCCTGCATATCTACCATTCTTACCTCCGGATGTGAGCCCCCCGTGAGTCACCATCAGTATAAGTACCATCCTTACCACCGGATGTTAGCGCCCCGTGTGTCGCCATCGGGATATGTACCATCCTTACCACCAGATGTGAGCCCACCGTGTGTCACCACCGGCATATGTACCTTTCTTACCAACGGATGTGAGCGCCCCAGTGTGTCGCCATCGGCATATGTACCATTCTTACCACCAGATGTGAGCCTCCCGTGTGTCACCACCAGTATATGTACCATCCTTACCACCAGATGTGAGCCTTCCGTGTGTTACCACCAGTATATGTACCATCCTTACCACCAGATGTGAGCCTCCCGTGTGTCACCACCATTATATGTACCATTCTTACCACCAGATGTGAGCCTCCCGTGTGTCACCACCAGTATTTATGTACCCGATTCTTATGTCATTCTACCACAGATGTGAGCCCGTGTCCCCGTGATTGATTTTACACCAGATGTGGCCCCGTGTCCACATATGTACCATTCTTACCACCAGATGTGAGCGCCCCGTGTGTCACCACCGTTATATGTACACCTATGTCGTTTGTACCCACCACGGATGTGAGCGCCCCGTGTGTCACCACCGTTATATGTACCATTCTTAGCACCGGATGTGAGCGCCCCGTGTGTCACCACCAGTATATGTACCTTTCTTACCAACGGATGTTAGCGCCCCCGTGTGTCGCCATCGGCATATGTACCATCCTTACCACCAGATGTGAGCCCACCGTGTGTCACCACCGGCATATGTACCTTTCTTACCAACGGATGTGAGCGCCCCAGTGTGTCGCCATCGGCATATGTACCATTCTTACCACCAGATGTGAGCCCACCGTGTGTCACCACCAGTATATGTACCTTTCTTACCAACGGATGTTAGCGCCCCGTGTGTCGCCATCGGCATATGTACCATCCTTACCACCAGATGTGAGCCCACCGTGTGTCACCACCGGCATATGTACCTTTCTTACCAACGGATGTGAGCGCCCCAGTGTGTCGCCATCGGCATATGTACCATTCTTACCACCAGATGTGAGCCTCCCGTGTGTACACCGTATATGTACCATTCTTAACCAGATGTGAGCCTCGTGTGTACCACCAGTATAGTACATTTACACCAGATGTGAGCCTCCCGTGTGTCACCACCACTATATGTACCATTCTTACCACCAGATGTGAGCCTCCCGTGTGTCACCACCAGTATATGTACCAGATTGAGCCCGTGTGTCACCACGTTATGTACCATTCTTACCACCAGATGTGAGCCCCCGTGTGTCACACTATTCACTACCACCAGATTGAGCCCGTGTCACACAGTATATGTACCATTCTTAGCACCAGATGTGAGCCTCCCGTGTGTCACCACCGTTATATGTACCATTCTTACCACCAGATGTGAGCGCCCCGTGTGTCACCACCGTTATATGTACCATTCTTACCACCAGATGTGAGCGCCCCGTGTGTCACCACCGTTATATGTACCATTCTTAGCACCGGATGTGAGCGCCCCGTGTGTCACCACCAGTATATGTACCATTCTTACCACCAGATGTGAGCGCCCCATGTGTCACCACCAGCATATGTACCATTCTTACCACCAGATGTGAGCGCCCCCATGTGTCACCACCAGCATATGTACCATTCTTACCACCAGATGTGAGCGCCCCCTTGTGTCACCACCAGCATATGTACCATTCTTACCACCAGATATGAGCCCCCCGTGTGTCACCACCAGCATATGTACCATTCTTACCACCAGATGTGAGCGCCCCGTGTGTCACCACCAGCATATGTACCATTCTTACCACCAGATGTGAGCGCCCCCGTGTGTCACCACCAGTATATGTAACATTCTTACCACCAGATGTGAGCCCCCCGTGTGTCACCACCAGTATATATGGGTGGCCCAGCTATGTCAGGCACACATAATCCAGGAGAATGCACAGGAAGGTAATCGAAAAGCTTGATATCCATTCACGTCACTCACACTTTCAGACACACCCACTAGGGGTATAAAGGTAGTGACACGTAGCAGAGTCAGTCTGTTTCCTGTCTTCGGGCAGATCAGTTCGATTCAAGCCTTGGGAGACTCAGGAGTGAGTCATCCCTCAGATAGTTTCCTGTCTGAGAAGAGCTCAGATCAGTCAGTTTCCTGTCTTAGGACAGTGCAGTTCAGTGTCAGTTCAGTCTGGACTTGGAGGATACTGAGAGCTGTTCAGTGGGCTCTGGAGAAAGCTGACATTTCCATCAAAGCTACAAGTGCTTATGTTAAGAGCGAGAGCAGGGCGAAGGGCACAGTGGAGAAGATAGATGCTAGTGCACCAGGTACCAGATTACCTGCACTAATTCACCGGACACCGGGGTCCGAAGCGTTGCTAGCGCTTCACGCCTAGTAACAAGATAACCGGAGGCTTTCTGGACTACAGGTCGCAGAAGGTAGCCCTAAGCGCTGATACGTAAACGGAGTCAGGGAGAACAAGACGGGCAAGGCCTGATCAGCCCTAACGACTTAGTTCTTTTCAACATCTGATAATCAGAGACATAGAAGGCTCCACCACAATGTCGGCCGGGCGTTGCAGCTATTGAGTAAGCTGGAGATTGCAGAGTTAACTTCGCTTCATGCAAGTTTGGACTCACATACATATGAAGTAAAGGAGGCCTCTAACCTGCTCAGCGGTGATCCTGAATGTGCATTCTCCACCCCGACCAGCTCCCCGGGACCTGCCTGAAACATCTGCAAGTAAAGGTATGGAAAGAGATTGCCTTGTGTGAGACTGTTTCATTTACTACACCCTGCACCACCGTAGACTTCCAGGGACCGGTCTCACCTGTGGGAGACCTACCATCTAGCTGCCCCATAACATCCCCTGTGAAGATCCATATAGCAGCGCTGGTCCAATTGATCAGATACCGCAGGTGGCGTCACGAACTATATAATCTACAATTCCCCTGTAAATATCCCCCATTGTATGAGCGCCCAGGGCCACGGACCGAGTCCTGCTGCCAGTGACAAATCCCATAGACTTTCATGGGCTCGGTGCCGAGTACCCCATTGCCCTGGTACTTAGTGCGACTCATATATACCATCCTTACCACCAGATGTGAGCCCCCGTGTGTCACCATCAGTATATATACCATCCTTACCACCAGATGCGAGCCCCCCATGTGTCACCACCAGTATATATACCATCCTTACCACCAGATGTGAGCCCCCGTGTGTCACCACCAGCATATGTACCATTCTTACCACCAGATGTGAGCTCCCCATGTGTCACCACCAGTATATATACCATCCTTACCACCAGTTGTGAGCCCCCCGTGTGTCACCACCAGCATATGTACCATTCTTACCACCAGATGTGAGCCCCCCGTGTGTCACCACCAACATATGTACCATTCTTACCACCAGATGTGAGCCCCCCGTGTGTCACCACCAGCATATGTACCATTCTTACCACCAGATGTGAGCCTCCGTGTGTCACCACCAGCATATGTACCATTCTTACCACCAGATGTGAGCCTCCCGTGTGTCACCACCATTATATGTACCATTCTTACCACCAGATGTGAGCCTCCCGTGTGTCACCACCAGTATATGTACCATCCTTACCACCAGATGTGAGCCTCCCGTGTGTCACCACCAGTATATGTACCATTCTTAGCACCAGATGTGAGCGCCCCGTGTGTCACCACCGTTATATGTACCATTCTTACCACCAGATGTGAGCGCCCCGTGTGTCACCACCGTTATATTACCATTCTTAGCACCGGATGTGAGCGCCCCGTGTGTCACCACCAGTATATGTACCATTCTTACCACCAGATGTGAGCGCCCCCATGTGTCACCACCAGCATATGTACCATTCTTACCACCAGATGTGAGCGCCCCCATGTGTCACCACCAGCATATGTACCATTCTTACCACCAGATGTGAGCGCCCCCTTGTGTCACCACCAGCATATGTACCATTCTTACCACCAGATATGAGCCCCCCGTGTGTCACCACCAGCATATGTACCATTCTTACCACCAGATGTGAGCGCCCCCGTGTGTCACCACCAGCATATGTACCATTCTTACCACCAGATGTGAGCGCCCCGTGTGTCACCACCAGTATATGTAACATTCTTACCACCAGATGTGAGCCCCCCGTGTGTCACCACCAGTATATATACCATCCTTACCACCAGATGTGAGCCCCCCGTGTGTCACCACCAGTATATATACCATCCTTACCACCAGATGTGAGCCCCCCGTGTGTCACCACCAGTATATATACCATCCTTACCACCAGATGTGAGCCCCCCGTGTGTCACCACCAGCATATGTACCATTCTTACCACCAGATGTGAGCCCCCATGTGTCACCACCAGTATATATACCATCCTTACCACCAGTTGTGAGCCCCCCGTGTGTCACCACCAGCATATGTACCATTCTTACCACCAGATGTGAGCCCCCCGTGTGTCACCAACATATGTACCATTCTTACCACCAGATGTGAGCCCCCCGTGTGTCACCACCAGCATATGTACCATTCTTACCACCAGATGTGAGCCTCCCGTGTGTCACCACCAGCATATGTACCATTCTTACCACCAGATGTGAGCCTCCCGTGTGTCACCACCAGCATATGTACCATTCTTACCACCAGATGTGAGAGCCCTGTGTGTCACCACCAGCATATGTACCATTCTTACCACCAGATGTGAGCCCCCCGTGTGTCACCACCGGTATATTATTATTATTTATTATTATAGCGCCATTTAATCCATGGCGCTTTACATGTGAGGTGGGGTATACATAATAAATACAAGTATAGTAATCTTAGACAATATAAGTTACGACTGGTCCAGGAGGAGAGAGGACCCTGCCCGCGAGGGCTCACAATCTACAAGGGATGGGTGAGGATACAGTAGGTGAGGGTAGAGGGGTTGTGTGAGATGGGGGAAAGATGATGAATTCTGTTTTGTCCATATTAAGCTTTAGGCATCTAGCGGAGAAAAAGGATGAAATAGCGGCCAGACATTGAGTGATTCTGTTTAGTAGGGTCCAGAGATGTAGATCTGTGTGTCATCAGCATAGAGGTGATATTCAAAGCCGTGAGATTCTATGAGCTGTCCGAGGCCGAAGGTGTAGTATATGTACTATTCTTACCACCAGATGTGAGCGCCCCGTGTGTCACCACCAGCATATGTACCATTCTTACCACCAGATGTGAGCCCCCCGTGTGTCACCACCAGTATATGTACCATTCTTACCACCAGATGTGAGCCCCCCGTGTGTCACCACCAGTATATGTACCATTCTTACCACCAGATGTGAGCGCCCCGTGTGTCACCACCAGCATATGTACCATCCTTACCACCAGATGTGAGCATCCCGTGTGTCACCACCAGCATATGTACCATTCTTACCACCAAATGTGAGCGCCCCCGTGTGTCACCACCAGCATATGTACCATTCTTACCACCAGATGTGAGCCTCCCGTGTGTCACCACCAGTATATATACCATTCTTACCACAAGATGTGAGCACCCCCGTGTGTCACCACCAGCATATGTACCATTCTTACCACCAGATGTGAGCGCCCCCGTGTGTCACCACCAGTATATGTACCATTCTTACCACCAGATGTGAGCGTCTCTTGTGTCACCACCGGTATATATACCATCCTTACCACCAGATGTGAGCCCCCCGTGTGTCACCACCAGCATATGTACCATTCTTACCACCAGATGTGAGCGTCTCTTGTGTCACCACCGGTATATATACCATCCTTACCACCAGATGTGAGAGCCCGTGTGTCACCACCAGCATATGTACCATTCTACCACCAGATGTGAGCGCCCGTGTGTCACCACCGTTATATGTACCATTCTTACCACCAGATGTGAGCCTCCCGTGTGTCACCACCAGCATATGTACCATTCTTACCACCAGATGTGAGCGCCCCCGTGTGTCACCACCAGCATATGTACCATTCTTACCACCAGATGTGAGCGCCCCGTGTGTCACCACCAGCATATGTACCATTCTTACCACCAGATGTGAGTCCCCCGTGTGTCACCACCAGCATATGTACCATTCTTACCACCAGATGTGAGCCTCCCATGTGTCACCACCAGCATATGTACCATTCTCACCACCAGATATGAGCCCCCATGTGTTACCACCAGCATATGTACCATTCTTACCACCAGATGTGAGCGCCCCGTGTGTCAACCACCGTTATATGTACCATTCTTACCACCAGATGTGAGCCTCCCGTGTGTCACCACCACATATGTACCATTCTTCACCATCAGATGTGAGCCTCCCGTGTGTCACCACCAACATATGTACCATTCTTACCACCAGATGTGAGAGCCCCCGTGTGTCACCACCAGCATATGTACCATTCTCACCACCAGATGTGAGAGCCCCGTGTGCACCACCGTTATATGTACCATTCTTACCACGGGATGTGAGCGCCCCGTATGTCACCACCGTTTATGTACCATTCTTACCATCGGATGTGAGTGCCCTGTGTGTCACCACCAGTATATGTACCATTCTCACCACCAGATGTGAGAGCCCCGTGTGTCACCACCGTTATATGTACCATTCTTACCATCGGATGTGAGCACCCTGTGTGTCACCACCAGTATATGTACCATTCTTACCACTGATGTGAGCGCCCCGTGTGTCACCACCGGTATATGTACCATTCTTACCATCAGATGTGAGTGCCCTGTGTGTCACCACAGTATATGTACCATTCTTACCATCGGATGTGAGTGCCCTGTGTGTCACCACCAGTATATGTACCATTCTTACCATCGGATGTGAGTGCCCTGTGTGTCACCACCGTTATATGTACCATTCTTACCACCAGATGTGAGCCTCCCGTGTGTCACCACCAGTATATGTACCATGCTCACCACGGATGTGAGTGCCCTGTGTGACACCACCAGCATATGTACCATTCTCACCACGGGATATGAGCCCCCGTGTGTCACCACCAGCATATGTACCATTCTTACCACCAGATGTGAGCGCCCCATGTGTCACCACCAGCATATGTACCATTCTTACCATCGGATGTGAGTGCCCCGTGTGTCACCACCAGTATTTGTACCATTCTTACCATCGGATGTGAGTGCCCCATGTGTCACCACCAGCATATGTACCATTCTTACCATCGGATGTGAGTGCCCCATGTGTCACCACCAGCATATGTACCATTCTTACCATCGGATGTGAGTGCCCCATGTGTCACCACCAGCATATGTACCATTCTTACCATCGGATGTGAGCGCCCCATGTGTCACCACCAGCATATGTACCATTCTTACCATCGGATGTGAGTGCCCATGTGTCTCCACCAGCATATGTACCATTCTTACCATCGGATGTGAGTGCCCCTGTGTCACCACCAGTATATGTACCATTCTTACCATCGGATGTGAGTGCTCCATGTGTCACCACCAGCATATGTACCATTCTTACCATCGGATGTGAGTGCCCCATGTGTCACCACCAGCATATGTACCATTCTTACCATTGGATGTGAGTGCCCCGTGTGTCACCACCAGCATATGTACCATTCTTACCACCAGATGTGAGCCCCCCGTGTGTCACCACCAGTATATGTACCATTCTTACCATCGGATGTGAGTGCCCCGTGTGTCACCACCAGCATATGTACCATTCTCACCACCAGATGTGAGCCCCCCGTGTGTCACCACTGTTATATGTACCATTCTTACCATCGGATGTGAGCCTCCCGTGTGTCACCACCAGCATATGTACCATTCTTACCATCGGATGTGAGCCCCCCATGTGGTCACCACCGTTATATGTACCATTCTTACCATCGGATGTGAGCGCCCCGTGTGTCACCACCGTTATATGTACCATTCTTACCATCGGATGTGAGCGCCCCGTGTGTCACCACCGTTATATGTACCATTCTTACCATCGATGTGAGCCCCCCGTGTGTCACCACCAGTATATGTACCATTCTTACCATCGGATGTGAGCCCCCCATGTGTCACCACCGTTATATGTACCATTCTTACCACCAGATGTGAGCCCCCGTGTGTCACCACCAGCATATGCACCATTCTTACCATCGGATGTGAGTGCCTTGTGTGTCACCACCAGTATATGTACCATTCTTACCATCGGATGTGAGTGCCCTGTGTGTCACCACCAGTAATGTACCATTCTTACCATCGGATGTGAGTGCCCTGTGTGTCACCACCAGCATATGTACCATTCTTACCATCGGATGTGAGTGCCCCGTGTGTCACCACCAGCATATGTACCATTCTTACCATCGGATGTGAGTGCCCCTGTGTCACCACCAGCATATGTACCATTCTTACCATCGGATGTGAGTGCCCCCTGTGTCACCACCAGATATGTACCATTCTTACCATCGGATGTGAGTGCCCCGTGTGTCACCACCAGCATATGTACCATTCTTACCATCGATGTGAGCCCCCGTGTGTCACCACCAGTATATGTACCATTCTTACCATCGGATGTGAGTGCCCCGTGTGTCACCACCAGCATATGTACCATTCTTACCACCAGATGTGAGCCCCCGTGTGTCACCACCGTTATATGTACCATTCTTACCATCGGATGTGAGCCTCCCATGTGTCACCACCAGCATATGTACCATTCTTACCATCGGATGTGAGCCCCCGATGTGTCACCACCGTTATATGTACCATTCTTACCATCGGATGTGTAGCGCCCCGTGTGTCACCACCGTTATATGTACCATTCTTACCATCGGATGTGAGCCCCCGTGTGTCACCACCAGTATATGTACCATTCTTACCATCGGATGTGAGCCCCCCGTGTGTCACCACCAGTATATGTACCATTCTTACCATCGGATGTGAGCCCCCATGTGTCACCACCAGTATATGTACCATTCTTACCATCGGATGTGAGCCTCCCGTGTGTCACCACCGGTATATGTACCATTCTTACCATCGGATGTGAGCGCCCCGTGTGTCACCACCGGTATATGTACCATTCTTACCATCGGATGTGAGCCTCCCGTGTGTCACCACCAGCATATGTACCATTCTTACCATCGGATGTTAGCGCCCCGTGTGTCACCACCGGTATATGTACCATTCTTACCACCAGATGTGAGAGCCCCGTGTGTCACCACCAGCATATGTACCATTCTTACCATCGGATGTTAGCGCCCCGTGTGTCACCACCGGTATATGTACCATTCTTACCACCAGATGTGAGAGCCCCGTGTGTCACCACCAGCATATGTACCATTCTTACCATCGGATGTTAGCGCCCCGTGTGTCACCACCGGTATATGTACCATTCTTACCATCGGATGTTAGCGCCCCGTGTGTCACCACCATATATTACCATTCTTACCATCGGATGTTAGCGTCCCGTGTGTCACCACCGGTATATGTACCATTCTTACCATCGGATGTTAGCACCCCGTGTGTCACCACCGTTATATGTACCATTCTTACCATCGGATGTGAGCGCCCCGTGTGTCACCACCGTTATATGTACCATTCTTACCATCGGATGTTAGCGCCCCGTGTGTCACCACCGGTATATGTACCATTCTTACCATCGGATGTGAGCGCCCCGTGTGTCACCACCGTTATATGTACCATTCTTACCATCGGATGTTAGCGCCCCATGTGCTGTGATGTCAGCCACATCGGCATTATTTGCCCGCATTATAAATTGTCTCACGCCTTTCCCAGGACCCCGTCATCCATCTTTATATATTGCTGCATCATTGTCATATGTGCATATACATTGAACGTGGGGTCAGCCGCGATCCTGCAACGACCCGCGGATTACGACATATTGATTGGCTGCTCCAATAAGAGTTCCAGCTTATCCACCATAATCAGGCAAGAGTCTATGTTTGATCCGACGCCGATTGTTGCCATGGTGATGTGGGACGGACTCTCGCTGCTAAATCACACTTTCTTCTTGCTTCATTGACTCCACATCTCATAAACCAAGATTGAATTCTGAAAATTTGGAACGCGCCCCAAGAAGCGCCTGCTTTCAATAAAGACGTCTTCTAGTGATAAATTGCATCTTGTTGAACTGTTGTCAGCGCCAGTCATGAAGGATTTGGAATATTTCTCCCTTGTCTCGCCCTCCCTCCTTTATTCTCCATTTTTTTTCTCTTTTGTGACAAGTCTGGAAAGTCTGTATTAAGTCTGTCAAGTAGCAGCTCCTTGCTAATGTCTTTATGGTAATTGCATATGCTTAAAAATGCATTATCTTCCTGGATGTGGTACCGCGACGTGTGGCATTATCGGGGAAGCGCTGATTTGTAAACCACCCTTGGCATTGAACACAGAACCTCATTTTCTGTAAATAAAGGCGAGCTGCATTAGGATTCATGTGCGGCGCCGGCCCTGGCAGCGGATGGGAGCCGTGTGATATATGCAATGGAGCATTCATGATTGCTTAAATATTAACCACTGCATGAATAGGTGACGATGATCAGAGGCAAAAACAGTGATTAGGATGAGGAGGCTAGAAGGAGACGGCAAGCTTCCTAGTCCTCATGCTGGGTATAAGAAACATTCCGTTCACCGGTGACAAAGACTCATGTACAGAAGCCTCATGTCACTGGATTCAGGAGGTGAACCCAAGACCCATCAGCGGATTCAGGAGATGAACCCAAAACTCATCAGCGGATTCAGGAGGTGAACCCAAGACCCATCAGCGGATTCAGGAGGTGAACCCAAAACTCATCAGAGGATTCAGGAGGTGAACCCAAGACCCATCAGCGGATTCAGGAGGTGAACCCAAAACCATCAGAGGATTCAGGAGGTGAACCCAAGACCCATCAGCATATTCAGGAGGTGAACCCAAAACTCATCAGCGGATTCAGGAGGTGAACCCAAGACCCATCAGCGGATTCAGGAGATGAACCCAAACTCATCAGCGGATTCAGGAGGTGAACCCAAAACTCATCAGCGGATTCAGGAGGTGAACCCAAGACCCATCAGCGGATTCAGGAGGTGAACCCAAAACTCATCAGCGGATTCAGGAGGTGAACCAAAACCCATCAGCGGATTCAGTAGATGAACCCAAGACCCATCAGCGGATTCAGGAGGTGAACCCAAGACCCATCAGCGGATTCAGGAGGTGAACCCAAGACCCATCAGCGGATTCAGGAGGTGAACCCAAGACCCATCAGCGGATTCAGGAGGTGAACCCAAACTCATCAGCGGATTCAGGAGGTGAACCCAAGACTCATCAGCGGATTCAGGAGGTGAACCCAAGACCTATCAGAGGATTCAGTAGATGAACCCAAGACCCATCAGCAGATTCAGGAGGTGAACCCAAGACCCATCAGAGGATTCAGTAGATGAACCCAAGACCCATCAGTGGATTCAGGAGGTGAACCCAAAACTCATCAGCGGATTCAGGAGATGAACCCAAAACTCATCAGCATATCAGGAGGTGAACCCAAGACTCATCAGCGGATTCAGGAGGTGAACCCAAGACCCATCAGAGGATTCAGGAGGTGAACTCGAGACCCATCAGAGGATTCAGTAGATGAACCCAAGACCATCAGTGGATTCAGGAGGTGAACCCAAGACCCATCAGCGGATTCAGGAGATGAACCCAAAACTCATCAGCATAATCAGGAGGTGAACCCAAGACTCATCAGCGGATTCAGTAGATGAACCCAAGAACCATCAGCAGATTCAGGAGGTGAACCCAAGACCCATCAGAGGATTCAGGAGGTGAACCCAAGACCCATCAGAGGATTCAGGAGGTGAACCCGAGACCCATCAGAGGATTCAGGAGGTGAACCCAAGACCCATCAGCAGATTCAGGAGGTGAACCAAGACCCATCAGAGGATTCAGTAGATGAACCCAAGACCCATCAGTGGATTCAGGAGGTGAACCCAAAACTCATCAGCGGATTCAGGAGATGAACCCAAAACTCATCAGCATATCAGGAGGTGAACCCAAGACTCATCAGCGGATTCAGGAGGTGAACCCAAGACCCATCAGAGGATTCAGGAGGTGAACTCGAAGACCCATCAGAGGATTCAGTAGATGAACCCAAGACCATCAGGGATTCAGGAGGTGAACCCAAGACCCATCAGCGGATTCAGGAGATGAACCCAAAACTCATCAGCATATCAGGAGGTGAACCCAAGATCCATCAGCGGATTCAGTAGATGAACCCAAGACCATCAGCAGATTCAGGAGGTGAACCCAAGACCCATCAGAGATTCAGGAGGTGAACCCAAGACCCATCAGAGGATTCAGGAGGTGAACCCGAGACCCATCAGAGGATTCAGGAGGTGAACCCAAGACCCATCAGCAGATTCAGGAGATGAACCCAAAACTCATCAGCGGATTCAGTAGATGAACCCAAGACCTATCAGAGGATTCAGGAGGTGAACCCGAGACCCATCAACAGATTCAGGAAGTGAACCCAAGACCATCAGCGTATTCAGGAGGTGAACCCAAGACCCATCAGCGGATTCAGGAAGTGAACCCAAGACCCATCAGCGGATTCAGGAGGTGAACCCAAAACTCATCAGCATATTCAGGAGGTGAACCCAAGACCCATCAGAGGATTCAGGAGGTGAACCCAAGACCCATCAACAGATTCAGGAAGTGAACCCAAGACCATCAGCGTATTCAGGAGGTGAACCCAAGACCCATCAGCGGATTCAGGAAGTGAACCCAAGACCCATCAGCGGATTCAGGAGGTGAACCCAAAACTCATCAGCATATTCAGGAGGTGAACCCAAGACCCATCAGAGGATTCAGGAGGTGAACCAAGACCCATCAGCGGATTCAGGAGGTGACCCCAAAACTCATCAGCGGATTCAGGAGGTGAACCCAAGACCCATCAGAGGATTTAGGAGGTGAACCTAAGACCCATCAGAGGATTCAGGAGGTGAACCCAAGACCCATCAGCGGATTCAGGAGGTGAACCCAAAACTCATCAGCATATTCAGGAGGTGAACCCAAAACTCATCAGCGGATTCAGTAGATGAACCCAAGACCCATCAGCGGATTCAGGAGGTGAGACCAAGACGCATCAGCGGATTCAGGAGGTGAACCCAAGACCCATCAGCGGATTCAGGAAGTGAACCCAAAACTCATCAGCGGATTAAGGAGATGAACCCAAAACTCATCAGCTGCATCTTGACGTGATCCTCCCATTTACAGCAGTGCTGCCAAGTGCTGACATTTACTGATCGCATTTAGTGCCATTGAGCTCAGGACAGTGGGACCCCTAATTCCGCCACCAGTCTGGTGTGAGGTCTGAGGCATGTCATCTGAACTCACCCATGATGTAGCTCTTGGCCGCCACCAACATGTTGGAGAGGACAGTTGGTTATATTGGGCCAAAGTCCCCCAGGCAATTAGAGTAATTTATAGCAGAGTAAAAAGACCGAAACAAAGCCGGAAGAGAAAAGGTACAAGGGGCAGTGCGGGAGAAAACAGCTACATGTAGGAAAGTATGCACCCAAACTCATGGAGGTAAAAAGCAAGAAGAAGGCCGGGAGCATCAGCCTGTGGTCAGAAGAGGCCCCGGGGGAGAAGCTTTAGCGCTGAGAAAAGACACAAAGATCACAAGGAAAACCAGTGGGAAGGTAAAGAGCAGCAGCACAGTTTTTTGGAGGCGTCTCTTTGGACTTTTTGAACTTTTTTTGTTGTTGCAGAAATGTAGTTCTGATTTCCCCAAAGCCTCCTGTCTTCTCATCCAGGTTAGCAACATTTTATCAGATCTAGAATCTTCTTCGATCACAGCAGAACACAAGTGTGTCGCTAGAGACGAGGTTCCCACCTGGCACAGACTTGTTCTAGACCCTTCCCTCTCACGGATGAAGAGACAACTTCAGTAGATAACACAATGGAGAACATATTAATAAGATGCAGCCAGGGTGGGACAGAGCAAATAGAAGGGGCTGTGTAGCAACGACGGGGGATTCATCATCCTTCTACACCGGCTGTTCAGCATCAAATAGTCCTGAACAATAGCGCAAATAAAATGGCTGTTTTTAACATTTGACTCTGGCATTTTTCCTAAAAGTGGATGGAGCAAAGGAAGAGTGATAAACGGCTGCCCGAAAACTGCAACGTAATGTATGCCGGAAAACCGGCGGATGTTTTAGCTGAAACGTTTCTGGTGAATGTGTGTAGCCCTGGTGTGTAGGCACACGCAGTACCCTGGAGGATGTGCGGAGAGGTAACAGTTTAATGCTCAATAAACATTCACTCCATCACGCACTTAGACACACCCATAGGTTATAAGAGCTAGTGAGATCTAGCCAGTCAGGGTAGTCTAGCCCGGGTGGCTCCTGAGTGAGTCATCCCACCTGTGTGCAGTCTGTGCAGGAAGAAAGAGGAGTCAGCAGCAGGACCTTCAGTCTCCTGTCCCAAGGACAGTGGAGTTCAGTGACGTGCTCCTGAACTAGAAGATTACTGAGCACCTGTTAGCAAGCTCTGGGAAGAAGAAAGAAGGGACTAGCCTGCATTACCCTAGGAAGTGTGGAGTGCTTATGCTACAAGCGCGGACAGGGCGAAGGGCGCAGTGGAAGGAATTCAGTAGTGCCTTAAGGATTGGATTATCCTGCACATTGTCACCGGTCACTGGGGACCGAAGCGTCACTATAGCTCCAGGCATAGTGATAGAAAAACCAGAGTCTTACTGGACCTTAGGTCGCAGCAAGCAGCCCTTGGAGTGTCAGTACGTAACAGGGGTCAGGTGGAATAGGAACTTTGAGCCTGATCAGCAAAAGCAAGAACCTAGTTCCATCAAAGGAAGGCTCCGACCACAAAACTGACCGGGCAGTACAGCTTGGAGAAGCTGGAGAAATTGGAGTGAACTAGGCTTTATGCTGGTTGGACTCATCATCTTTGAAAGTAAAGGAGGCCCCCAACCTGTTCAGCTGTTATCTCAAAGCACATCCTCCACCCGACCAGCCTCCCTGGGACCTGCCTTATCATCTGACAAGTAAAAGGTATGGAAAGACGCTGGATGGTGTGAGACTGATTTATTTACCTGCACCCGACATCATTAATTCCATAGACTTTGAGGGACCTGTCCCACCTGTAGGGGACCCGACATCTAGCTGCCTCACCATCCCCTCAGAGATCTACAGCAGCGCTGGTCTTAGTGATCAGAGAACTACAGGTGGCGTCACGAACTGTATATATACCTATCCCCTGTAAATATTCCCCCCAACATACGCCTGACCGCCAGGGCCACAGACCGAGCCAGCGCTACCTGTGACAACCCCATAGACTTCCATGGGCTCGGCTCTGAGTACCCCATTGCTCTGGTAAACCACAATTGTGGTGCGGGTCAAGACAAACTTGGCGTCACGAACAGGATGCGAAACTCGCAAAATTGCGAGCCCTGTGTGCCTGTGGAGGTGTTTTTGTGAAAAAGGACTGTTTGCTATTTTTGGCGCTAAAATCCGCCATTTTGCCGCCAAATTCGCGCCCTCGGGCGCTGGAGAAGAAGGTGGGCGTGGATTCGTGGGCATGTGCCCCCCTGTGGCGCGAAGAGAATGCCTGCCCTCTCAAAGTGCTATTACAATATGCGATCCTGCCCTACAGCAAAGGAGGTCCGCCTCCTCTTCACCTTCCCTGCGAAGAGGAGGAGACGCAAACCCCGCCTCCACGGAAGAGACCGGACGGCTCTGGTAGAAGAAGAGAGACTGTTCTGGAACATCATGGAGGCAGGACGTGTGCAGCCGAGCAGGGAAGTGGTGGAAGGCAGGCCCCGTTCCCCAGCCAAGCTGCCACTAGAACCAGAACCATCTGTGGTCCTGCACCTGCAGCAAGCATTGCTGGAGATTGGAGAGGAAAATGCAAGGTTAAAGAAGATGATTTCACAACAACCTGGCATGGAGGAGATCGAGAGACGCCGGCGTACCCTGATACAGCGGCGGCTGTGGGACGCGGTGCTCTCTCCCCTCAACGATCCTCCACGATTTGAATTACCAAGACTTCTGCTGCCCAAGGCTAAGGAGCAACCGGAGGCTACCCCAAAAGGACCGACCCTGAACCTACCGATGGAGCGGTGGAAGCGAAGGAGGTTGAGGAGGTACCGCCAGTTCCGGAATGCCCGCCCGGCCAGGAGGCCGCAGCAGATGATCGATCCCCGCTAGGGACACCGGAGGGGTCCTGTCCATCATTACCAGACGTCGACTGGGATGAGATGGCGCGCCTGGATGACGTCGCCTACACCGCCCAGTGGGAACGTGAGTGGCAGCGTCGCGAAGAGGAACAGCGACGCCGGCGAGAGGAAGAACAAGAGAGTCAGCGAAACCGACAGCGGCAGCATGCAGAGCTCATCGCGGACAAGGAGACCGTTCGCCGCGATAAAGGTACCCGGAGGGAACCACGACGTCAGGGGTGCGTCACCGAATTCCAGTTCCGCAAGGGCTGGGGTTTTATCCGGGAACCGGGACTTTACCCAGGGGTATTTGTGAGCCGACGCGATGTAGAGTCCCACCTACCACAAGGCCATCCGGGAAGGGACCTGGTTAATGGGGACATAGTCACCTATACACGGCACTGGGGTATGAAGGGATGGTATGCCCTTAATGTCACAATCGTCCGTGACCCCGTCCCCGACGCAGGTAACGTCACCATTGCCAGCGCATCACAGTCCCGAGCTTCCGCTGCATCAGGCCGTGCCCCGGCATCGCCCCCTGAATGTCCCTCGCAGTTCGAAGCACCGCCTGCATACTCTTCACTGCCTTGTCCTCCTACTACATCGCAACCTGCGACCCAATCTACATCGCAAACTGCGGTTACAGCTAAATCGCTACCTGCAACGCAAATTGCGACGCAATCGGCGTCTCACAAGGATGACATACCCGTTGCCCCTAGTGGTTCGCACGAGGACTGTAGCGACCCAAACCCTGATAGCAGGTCACGACTTGTTGGTCATGGGATCTAAGGATCATCGTATTGTTCCAGCCCCCGGGATGGAAAGTATAATGGAAGCCTGCAAGAAAATGTGAAGAACGGTAGGACCCAGACAGGGTTTACCGCAACAAAGAAAATGTAGAAAGTTTTGATAAAAGAAATAATTGCTGTTTTGCACTTTATTGCTATATATAGGGTTTACATAGTTTTATATATAATGAGTAGAATACCCGGCTGGGTACCAGAGTGAAAATTTGAAAAATTGAATGCATAGTTTTACATAAAATGCCCTGTTGGGTAAAGTAAAAGTTATAGAAGAATGATGCATACTTGAAATATGTATATATATATGTCTCTTATTATGTCAATGGACTTTGAGGCTGAGGACTGTGCCAGCCCAGAACTTATCTCTGTAAATAGTTGCACTAAGGTGCATTATATTGGTTTTACATGAAACCACCTCAACTACCTCTGAATATAAAACCCGTGTGGTGTGGCACTGAGTGAGGTCTGCATTCAGATGTCCTGCAGCCCACCCAGGACCCACGTTGAAGGTTTGGTGCGGGTCCTTCACAAGAATATTGTCATCTATTTATATGAAAATGTCTATTTAGTATTTTGTATTTTTCTATGCCTATTGTTATAATGCAACGTTCAAGAAATCCGTACCTCCGGATGGGAAGAGTTAATGTTTATTGTTAATGAAAAACAAAATGTCTTCTTTTATTTCACAGCCCGGGAGTGCTGTATTTTACCATGGGGGAATGTGTAGCCCTGGTGTGAAGGCACACGCAGTACCCTGGAGGATGTGCGGAGAGGTAACAGTTTAATGCTCAATAAACATTCACTCCATCACACACTTAGACACACCCATAGGTTATAAGAGCTAGTGAGATCTAGCCAGTCAGGGTAGTCTAGCCCGGGTGGCTCCTGAGTGAGTCATCCCACCTGTGTGCAGTCTGTGCAGGAAGAAAGAGGAGTCAGCAGCAGGACCTTCAGTCTCCTGTCCCAAGGACAGTGGAGTTCAGTGACGTGCTCCTGAACTAGAAGATTACTGAGCACCTGTTAGCAAGCTCTGGGAAGAAGAAAGAAGGGACTAGCCTGCATTACCCTAGGAAGTGTGGAGTGCTTATGCTACAAGCGCGGACAGGGCGAAGGGCGCAGTGGAAGGAATTCAGTAGTGCCTTAAGGATTGGATTATCCTGCACATTGTCACCGGTCACTGGGGACCGAAGCGTCACTATAGCTCCAGGCATAGTGATAGAAAAACCAGAGTCTTACTGGACCTTAGGTCCAGCAAGCAGCCCTTGGAGTGTCAGTACGTAACAGGGGTCAGGTGGAATAGGAACTTTGAGCCTGATCAGCAAAAGCAAGAACCTAGTTCCATCAAAGGAAGGCTCCGACCACAAAACTGACCGGGCAGTACAGCTTGGAGAAGCTGGAGAAATTGGAGTGAACTAGGCTTTATGCTGGTTGGACTCATCATCTTTGAAAGTAAAGGAGGCCCCCAACCTGTTCAGCTGTTATCTCAAAGCACATCCTCCACCCGACCAGCCTCCCTGGGACCTGCCTTATCATCTGACAAGTAAAAGGTATGGAAAGACGCTGGATGGTGTGAGACTGATTTATTTACCTGCACCCGACATCATTAATTCCATAGACTTTGAGGGACCTGTCCCACCTGTAGGGGACCCGACATCTAGCTGCCTCACCATCCCCTCAGAGATCTACAGCAGCGCTGGTCTTAGTGATCAGAGAACTACAGGTGGCGTCACGAACTGTATATATAACCTATCCCCTGTAAATATTCCCCCCAACATACGCCTGACCACCAGGGCCACAGACCGAGCCAGCGCTACCTGTGACAACCCCATAGACTTCCATGGGCTCGGCTCTGAGTACCCCATTGCTCTGGTAAACCACAATTGTGGTGCGGGTCAAGACAAATGGACAACATGTAGTGGAATGGAACTATTAATAAATCTGACATATCACACTCCACAACGCTGCTGATAAATAGAAGGTAGATGTCGCAATGTGATTGGCTGCTGAGCGCAAGTAATGGTGATGTCACAAGGTGTAACCATGATGTCACCAGGTGTAACCATGAAGTAATAATGAGGTCACCAAGTGTAACCATTTTGTAACGATGTCACAAGGTATAGCGATATTGTGACCATGATGACACCTGTTGTAACTATGACATAACAATGATGTCACCAGGTATAACCATATTGTAACAATGATGCCATCAGGTGTAACCATGACATAACCATGAGGTCACCATGATGTAACAATGATGTCACCATGTGTAACCATGACATAATGATGTTGTCACCAGGTGTAAGCATATTGTAACTATGATGTTGTCCCTATCTTCAAAAAAGGAATGAAGACAGAGCCAAGAAATTACAGGCCAGTGAGCCTTACTTCTATACCAGGAAAGATTTGTGTACAAATTATTAAACAGCATCTATGTAAGTTCTTGGATAAGAATACAGTAATTACCCAGAGTCAGCATGGGTTTGTACCAAACAAGTCATGCCACACTAATCTAATTTCCTTCTATTATGGAATCACTGACTTGGTGGACCAGGGAAATATGGTAGATATAGTATATCTCGACTTCAGCAAAGCATTTGATAAAGTATCTCATACTATCCTTATTGAAAAATGACCAAGTATGGGATTGACAAGGCTATGGTTCGGTGCAATGATGGGGATGGTAGGGGAGAAAGCAATGATGGAGGTGGAGGAAAGTGCAATGATGGGTGGCGGAGGAGAAAGCAATGATAGAGGTGGTGGAAAGGACAATGATGGGGTGGTTGAAAGGATAATGATGGTCATGGTGGAAATGGCAATAATGGGGTGGTGGGGGAGTAGGAAATGATGGAGGTGGTGGAATGGGCAATGATGGGGTGGTGGGGGAGAAAGCAATGATGGAGGTGGTGGAAAGGACAATGATGGGGGTGGGGGGAGAAAGCAATGATGGAGGTGGTGGAATGGGCAATGATGGGGTGGTGGGGAGAAGGCAATGATGGAGGTGGCGGAATGGACAATGATGGGTGGTGGGGAGAAAGCAATGATAGAGGTGGTGGAAAGGGCAATGATGGGGTGCTGGGGAGAAGGCAGTAATGGGGGTGGGTGAGAGGAAAATAATGGGATGCTGGGGGAGGATGAGAATGAGGGGTGTGGGGGATTGGGAAGGGAGGAAGGGAGATTTATAATGGGTTTAGGAACGGGGAGGTGGAGGAAGACGTTATTATCGCTAATTATGTTTAACATAGTCCCTTAGTATATAGTGTACTCACTTATTATACATAGTACAGCCCCTTAGTATATAGTGTACTCACTTATTATGTATAGCGCCATCCATCAGTATATAGTGTAGTCTCTTTTTATGTATAGCACAGTCCCTTACCATATACACCATGTTCCAAATTATTATTCAAATTGGTTTTAAGTGTCATAGTGTTTTTTGTTCTTTTTTGTAAATGAAACCCATTGGTGGGATTGTGTCTCAGGGTTCTTTGGATCACTGAAATCAATCTCAGATACCTGTGATAATTAGTTTGCCATGTGAGCCCAATAAAAGGAAAACTGGATGTTCCACACTATTAGGCAGGCCAGAGTTTTCAAGTAACATGGGAAAGAAAAAGGATCTCTCTGCTGCTGAAAAGCATCAAATAGTGCAATGCCTTGGTCAAGGGATGAAAACATTAGATATTTCCCGAAAACTTAAGCGTGATCATCGTACTGTTAAGAGATTTGTGGCTGATTCTGAGCACAGATGTGTTTGTGCTGATAAAGGCAGAATGAGGAAGGTTTCTGCCAGGCATGTTCATCGGATTAAGAGAGCAGCTGCTACAAAGCCATTACAAACCAGCAAACAGATATTTGAAGCGGCTGGTGCCTCTGGAGTCCCTCGAACCACAAGGTGTAGGATCCTTCAAAGGCTTGCTGTGGTGCATAAACCTACTACTCGGCCACCCCTAAACAGTGCTCACAAGCAGAAATGGCTGCAGTGGGCCCAGACATACATGAAGACTAATTTTCAAACAGTCTTGTTTACTGATGAGTGTCGAGCAACCCTGGATGGGCCAGATGGATGGAGTAGTGGATGGTTGGTGGATGGCCACCATGTCCCAACAAGGCTGCTACGTAATCAAGGAGGTGGAGGAGTCATGCTTTGGGTCAGAATCATGGGGAAACAGCTGTTAGGGCCCTTTAAGGTTCCTGAAGGTGTGAAAATGACCTCTTACAAAAAAGGTAAACACAATTCTAGGATGTCTTAAGAGTAGTATAGAGTCCAGATCACGTGAAGTAATTCTCCCCCTCTGCTCCTCTTTGGTCAGACCTCATCTGGAATACTGTGTCCAGTTTTGGGCACCACATTTTAAAAAAGACATTGAAAAACTTGAGCAAGTTCAGAGAAGAGCGACCAGAGTGGTGAGTGGTCTGCAAACCATGTCCTATGAGGAACGGTTGCAGGATTTGGGAATGTTTAGCTTGCAAAAAAGAAGACTGAGAGGTGACTTAATAGCTGTCTACAAATATCTCAAGGGCTGTCACATTGTAGAAGGATCATCTTTATTCTCATTTGCACAAGGAAAGACTAGAAGCAATGGGATGAAACTGAATGGGAGGAGACACAGATTAGATATTAGAAAAAACTTTTTGACAGTTAGGGTGATCAATGAGTGGAACAGGCTGCCACGAGAGGTGGTGAGTTCTCCTTCAATGGAAGTCTTCAAACAGAGGCTGGACAGACATCTGTCTGGGATGATTTAGTGAATCCTGCTTTGAGCAAGGGGTTGGACCAGATGGCCCAGGAGGTCCCTTCCAACACTAACATGCTAGGGTTCTATGTCATCAAGTGTCACCATGACATAATGAGATCACTTGGTGTAACCATATTGTAATGATGATGTCATCAGATGTCACCATGATGTCACCAGTGCCAGTTGATCTTTAGTCAGAACTAGGGTAATTTTTTTCTTTCATTTCTTGAAGCATATTCTGCTGGTCCTAAGCTATGTTCTCCCTGCTTCTGTGCTCTTCACCCACCATTCACATTGGAAGCTTTTCATGAGATGCTCTGTAACGTTCCCAAGGATGACCATTCACCAGAAGTGTGTTCTCTCTGCATCTGTCTGACCGATACAATGGGGGGGAAAAAGTGTTTAGTCGCCACCAATTGTGCAAGTTCTCCCCTATAAAGATGAGAGGCCTGTAAGTGACATCATAGGTCGACCACAACTATGAGAGTCACAATGAGAAAACAAACCCAGAAAATCACCTCGTCTGATTTGTAAGATTTATTTTGCAAATTATGGTAGAAAATAAGTATTTGGTCATTAACAAAAGTTCATCTCAATATTTTGTTATATATCCTTTGTTGGCAATGACAGAGGTCAGACGTTTCCTGTAAGTCTTCACACGGTTGGCACGCACTGTTGGTGGTGTGTTGGCCCATTCCTCCATGCTGCAGATCTCCTCCAGAGCAGTGATTTCTTGGGCCTGTCGCTGGCAACATGGACTTTCAAATCCCTCCAAAGGTTTTCTATGGGGTTGAGATCTGGAGACTGGCTAGGCCACTCCAGGACCTTCATATGCTTCTCACGAAGCCACTCCTTCATTGCCCTGGTGGTGTGCTTGGGATCATTATCATGCTGAAAGACCCATCCACGTTTCATCTTCAATGCCCTTGCTGATGGAAGGAGGTTTGCACTCACGATGCATGGCCCCATTCATTCTTTCATGTACACAGATCAGTTGTCCTGGTCCCTTTGCAGAGAAACAGCCCCAGAACATGATGTTGTTACCCCCATGCTTCACAGTAGGTATGGTGTTGTTTGGATGCAACGACACAACGAGTTTTGTCTCTACCAAACAGTTCTACTTTGGTTTCATCAGACCATATGACATTCTCCCAATACTCTTCTGGATAATCCAAATGCTCTCTAGCAAACTTCAGACGGGCCCGGACATGTACTGGGTTAAGCAGGAGGACACGTCTGGCACTGCAGGATCTAAGTCCCTGGCGGCGTAGTGTTACTGATGGTAGCCTTTGTTACGGTGGTCCCAGCTCTATGCAGGTCATTCACTAGGTCCCCTGTTATGTTACGGTAGCTGAGGAGTGCAGGTAAAAAAGGCAATACACCAGAGCAGTTGGAATCTATGAGATTGCAGTACCCTGACTAACCACCACAACTAGAGGCAGCCGTGGAGCGTTCCTACGATGGTCCTAGACGCCTCGTCACAGCCTGAGAAACTAACTACACCTAAAGATAGAAATAGGAAAGCTATCTGCCCCGGAGCAGAACCCCAAAGATAATAGAAAGCCCCAAACATATAATGGCGGTTAGACAAGAGGAAATACTGACACAGAAAGAAAATAGTATGAGCAAACGCTGGGGCCCAAACTATCTAAATAGAAAAGGACAGGAAGGGTACTTACTGCAATCCCAGAAAACCCTGAAAAACACCAACATACTAATTTCAAAATCACCTGAGATCACACGACCTCTACCACCTAAATTAGTTCTCTGGTGTAACAAAAACAGCAGCCACTGAAAAAACTGCAAAAAGCAAAAGTACAAAAACACAGTGGCTGGACTAAACTGAGAGGGCAAAAAGCCCCCGGAGGGGACCCAGAAGGCCCCCACAGAAGTGCAGGACAAAATGCAAAAATATAGCAAAAACACAAAATAAGAAATTGTCTTATCTGATAGCAGGAGATGCAGACACGACACAGCAGGCTACAAGGGAAACTGGAAAGAAGGATTCAGACCAGAACAATTGATCACCGGCAACCCTGATGGGAAAATGATTCCCTTAAATAAGACCAATCAGTAACACCTGATTCCCAATCCTCACTAGTACCGCTTGTAACCACCAGAGGGAGCCTCTGCTCAGAACTCATCTCAAACCCATTCACAACAGTACCCCCCCCTTGAGGAGGGTCACCGAACCCTCATTTGAGCAACCAGGTCGGTCAGGATGAGTTCTATGATACGCACGGATAAGTCTCCTAGCATGGATGTCCGAAGCAAACACCCAAGAATTATCTTCCTGACCATAACCTCTCCATTTAACCAAATACTGGAGTCTTCGTCTAGAAAAACGAGAATCCAATATTTTCTCAACCACATACTCCAGATTGCCCTCAACCAAAACAGGGTCAGGAGGCACAGCAGCAGGAACCACTGGCTCAACAAACCTCTTCAACAAGGACTTGTGGAAC
>JARQOD010000008.1:991425-1008371 GCA_033576555.1 Oophaga sylvatica | reverse complement strand
CTACACGCCTGGGACCTACGCAGCCTGCGACCTACCAAGCCTGGACTACAGCAACTTGGACCTACAGCAGCCTGGACCTACAGCAGCCTGCGACCTACAGCAGCCTGTGACCTACAGCAGCCTGCGACCTACAACAGCCTGCGACCTACAGCAGCCTGCGACCTACACAGCCTGCGACTCTACAGCAGCTGCTGACCTACAGCAGCCTGGGACCTACAGCAGCCTGTGACCTACAGCAGCCTGGACCTAAAACAACCTGCGACCTACAGCAGCCTGCGACCTACAGCAGCCTGCGCCCTTACAGCAGCCTGCGACCTACAGCAGCCTGGACCATACAGCAGCCTGTGACCTACAGCAAGCCTGTGACCTACAGCAGCCTGCGACCTACAACAGCCTGGGACCTACAGCAGCCTGCGACCTACAGCAGCCTGCGACCTACAACAGCCTGCGCCTACACAGCCTGCGACCTACAACAGCCTGCGACCTACAGCAGCCTGCGACCTACAACAGCCTGGACCTACACCAGCCTGTGACTACAGCAGCCTTTGACCTACAGCAGCCTGCGACCTACAGCAGCCTGCGACCTACAGCAGCCTGTGACCTACAGCAGCCTGGACCTACAGCAGCCTGCGAGCTACAGCAGCCTGCGACCTACAGAAGCCTGCGACCTACAGCAGCCTGCGACCTACAGAAAGCCTGTGACCTACAGCAGCCTGCGACCTACAACAGCCTGGGACCTACAGCAGCCTGCGACCTACAGCAGCCTGTGACCTACAACAGCCTGGACCTACAGCAGCCTGCGACCTACACAGCCTGGGACCTACAGCAACCTGCGACCTACAACAGCCTGCGACCTACAGCAGCCTGCGACCTACAGCAGCCTGTGACCTACAGCAGCCTGGGACCTACAGCAAGCCTGTGACCTACAACAGCCTGCGACTACAGCAGCCTGCGACCTACAGCAGCCTGTGACCTACAGCAGCCTGGACCTACAGCAGCCTGTGACCTACAACAGCCTGCGACCTACAGCAGCCTGCGACCTACAGCAGCCTGTGACCTACAGCAGCCTGGGACCTACAGCACCTGCGACCTACAGCAGCCTGTGACCTACAGCAGCCTGCGACCTACAGCAGCCTGCGACCTACAGCAGCCTGCGACCTACACAACCTGCGACCTACAGCAGCCTGCGACCTACAACAGCCTGGACCTACAGCAGCCTGGACCTACAACAGCCTGCGACCTACAGCAGCCTGTGACCTACAACAGCCTGCGACCTACAGCAGCCTGCGACCTACAGCAGCCTGCGACCTACAGCAGCCTGCGACCTACAGCAGCCTGCGACCTACAGCAACCTGCGACCTACAGCAACCTGGACCTACACACTGCGACCTACAGCAGCCTGGACCTACAGCAGCCTGGACCTACAGCAGCCTGCGACCTACAACAGCCTGCGACCTACAGCAGCCTGCGACCTACAGAAAGCCTGCGACCTACACAGCCTGCGACCTACAACAGCCTGTGACCTACAGCAGCCTGTGACCTACAACAGCCTGCACACGCGCTGGACACAGCACTGGACCTAAACCGACTCGACTGGACGCCCTGGCTAGCACCGGCAGCACTGACCTACAGCATGGCTACAACGCACCCTGTGACTCCAGCCGGACTAGCACCTGCGCTCAGCAGCTGCTACAACCTGACCTACACCCGCACACATGGACCACAGACTCAACAGCTGCTACAGCCTGGACTACACAGCTGACCTACAGCAGCTGGACTACAAGCTGCGACTCAACAGCTGGACCTACGCACCTGGACCTACAGCAGCCTGCACTACACACTGGCCTACAAGCTGACTACAACAGCCTGGACTACAGCAGCCTGGACCTACACAGCTGGACTACAGCAGCCTGCGACTACACAGCCTGGACTACACAGCCTGGACTACACAGCTGGACCTACAAACTGCGCCTACAGCAGCTGGACTCGCGCCTGGACCTACACAGCCGGACCTACACGCCTGGCTACACACTGGACTACAGACTGGACACACAGCTGCGACCTACAGCAGCTGGACTACAGCAGCCTGGACCTCAGCACCTGCGCCTACACAGCTGGGCCTACAACAGCTGACCTACACACCTGCGACCTACAGCAGCCTGGACCTACAACAGCTGGGACCTACAGCAGCCTGCGACCTACAGCACTGACCTACAGCGCCTGTGACCTAAGACTGCACTCACAGCCTGGACTCAACACTGCGACACAAGCCGGACTACAACAGCCTGGACTCACACCTGGACTACAACTGGACCTACAACCTGCGACTACACAGCCTGGACCTACAACAGCCTGCGACTACAAAGCCTGGACCTACACAGCTGCGACCTACAGCAGCCTGCGACCTACACAGCTGGACCTACACAGCCTGGCTACACAGCCTGCGACTACCACCTGCGACCTACAGCACTGGCCTACAGCAGCTGCGACTACAACACTGGACCTACACACTGGACTACACAGCCTGGACCTACAACAGCTGCGACACAGCAGCCTGCGACTCACAGCTGGACTACAGCAGCTGGCCTACACAGCCTGGACTACACAGCTGGACTACAGCAGCGGACCTACAGCAGCTGCGCCTACAGCAGCTGCGACCTACAGCAGCCTGGACTACAGCCCTGGACCTACACAGCCTGGACTACACGCTGGACCTACAGAGCCTGCGACCTACAGCAGCCGGACTACACACCTGGGACTACAGCAGCTGGACCTACACAGCCTCGACTACAGCACGACCTACAGCAGCCTGCGACCTACAGCACCTGGACCTACACAGCCTGGACCTACACAGCCTGGACCTACAGCAGCCTGCGACCTACAGCAGCCTGCGACCTACAGCAGCCTGCGACCTACACACCTGCGACCTACAGCAGCCTGGACCTACACAGCCTGGACCTACAGCAGCCTGCGACCTACAACAGCCTGGGACCTACAAGCCTGGACCTACAGCAGCCGCGACCTACAGCAGCCTGCGACCTACACAGCCCGACTGGCCTAAGCAGCGGACCTACACAGCGACTACGCAGCGCGCCTACACGCCTGGCCTACAGCAGCCTGGACCTACAACAGCCTGGACCTACACAGCCTGGACCTACAACAGCTGGACCTACACAGCTGGACCTACAGCAGCTGCGACCTACAACAGCCTGCGACTACAACAGCCTGCGACCTACACAGCTGGACCTAAAACAGCCTGCGCCTACACAGCCTGGACCTACAGCAGCCTGCGACCTACATAGCCTGCGACCTACACAGCCGCACCACACACAGCCTGGACCTACACAGCCTGGACCTACAGCAGCTGGACCTACAGCACCTCGACCTACACAGCCTGGACTACACAGCCTGGACCTACAGCAGCCTGGACCTACAGCAGCCTCGATACCAGCCTGACCTACAGCAGCCTGGACCTACACAGCCTGTGACCTACAAGCCTGCGACCTAACAGCCGCGACCTACCAGCCTGGGACCTACAGCAGCCTGGACCTACACAGCCTGTGACCTACAGCAGCCTGCGACCTACAGCAGCCTGGGACCTACAGCAGCCTGTGACCTACAGCAGCCTGTGACCTAAAGCAGCCTGCGACCTACAGCAGCCTGCGACCTACAGCAGCCTGCGACCTACGCAGCCTGTGACCTACAGCAGCCTGCGACCTACAGCAGCCTGTGACCTACAGCAGCCTGCGACCTACAGCAGTCTGGACCTACAGCAGCCTGTGACCTTCAGACGCCAAGGCCTCGGCTTTCGGCTTTACTCCAGGATCCAGAGGCATGTTTGCATGGTACTTGTGCGGAGGACCTGGGCAGAAGTGTGGCACATGTGCACTGCCCCGGATCTACAGCACAAGCGATGCTACTGATACTTTTTACTTTTTATTTTACATATTTGACATGTTTCGCCCAGAACAACTACCCCAGTATCTCCCACCATGCTGCACCAGTCAGCCTAGCACACCACCATAATAATAATAATAATAATAATTTTATTTCTATAGCGCCAACATATTCCGCAGCGCTGTACATTATAGAGGGGACTTGTACAGACAATAGACATTACAGCATAACAATAAGCACAGATCAGAGTAGATACAAGAGGAATGAGGGTGCCTGCTGCTCCCAGCTACAATCTATGAGGAAGGGGAGACACAGAAGGTGGATGGTGACAATTGCTCTCATTGTTCGGACCGGCCATAGTGTAAGAATCGGGTGTTCCTGTAATTCTGCATGAACCGGTTATCGCCAGAATGTGTAACAGTACAGACACAGAGGACTATTAAATGCATAAAGCGGGTGAGAACGTGATACGAGGCGCCTGATTATGGTAAGAGACGCTGCCACCATCATCTTGGCGGTCGGTGCACTGGGACGACTCCAGCATTGTTGCTGTAGGATCTCCCTCCTCACCTGACTTTTTGGAGGAAGCTTTGAACATGTAAAGAACGATCCAGCCCCGGTCAGAAGACACTGTCACCCTATTCTCCATATTCTTGGGCCACGTCTCTCCTCGGTGATCACAATATCGGGCAGTGATGAGTTACTCATGTCTGAATGAAGCTACTTCAGTCCATTTCTCTCCGTGTAATCATCACCAGCGAGTCTTCATTCCTCGTCGTTATTACTCGGCCATATTCATTTATTTCTCACCACATTTCATAATTGTGTAAAGGGCTGCAGAAATACCGGGGGCGCATAATGGAGCAAAATAACAGCTGTGTCAATAATCAAGGGAGCATATCGGAGCGTAATTGTCATTCTGCTCAGGTACATTGTGCACCACGCAATGATGTAAAGTGAAATCCCCCGTGTCCCTCGTATCGGGAGCAGAGACATCTCGTGAGAGTGACATCTTGAGCATCGCAGCTTTATCTGCATGCACGTCCTAAACCTGTGACACTCTCATTATACCCCCAAAGTTCTCCTCAAGCTCAGATTGTGGGAACAACCTTCTCTCCTAACCCCATACATCTCATGTAGACATTGTCCTGTATGGTGAGACCTGTAGGAGGCTCGTCCATGAGGGTGTTCTTCACTTCTGCCCAGGCTTTATGATGGTCCACTTGTAAGACTGAATGAAAGGGGATAATTAAGTGCTCGTCAGACTCTGGGTGAGGAGGACAGCGATCGTCTGTCACACCCCAGGGAGTAGGTGGAAGCTGCAGTACACGCCCAACCATAATCTGGATTATAGGTTATGGACTGGCCGGATCACAATGGAGGATTTTCTGTGTAGTTCTTTTTGCAGGTGGTTTGTGGAATAAGAAGTCAGGCTGGAGCCAGTCAGGAGAAAAGCACCTGTCAATGACTACAGTCGAGGTGGAGGGCCTAGGTGTCGGTCCACACAAGGACCAACTGTAGAGAATGGGTCCAATAGTAGACATTTTTTTACTTGCAGTAACCCTCTGTAAAGGAAAGTGGATACAGTCGGGAAGAAAAGTATTTAGTCGCCACCAATGTGCAAGTTCTCCCACTTAACATGATGAGAGGCCTGTAAGTGACATCATAGGTCGACCACAACTATGAGAGTCACAATGAGGAAACAGATCCAGAAAATCACCGAGTCTGATTTGGGAGATTTATTTTGCAAATTATGGTGGAAAATAAGTATTTGGTCACCTAAAAACATGTAAGATTTCTGTCTCTCACAGACCTATAACTTCTCCTGTAAGAGGCTCCTCTGTCCTCCACTCATTACCTGTAGTAATGGCGCCTGTGTGACCTCGTTTCAGTATAAAGACCTTTGTCACAACCTCAGTCACACTCCAAACTTCACTATGGTGAAGACCAAAGAGCTGTGGAAGGACACCAGAGAAAAATTGTAACCCTGCACCAGGTTGGGAAGACTGATTCTGCAATAGGCCAGCAGCGTGGTGTGGATGAAATCACCTGTGGGAGCAATAATAAGAAAAATGGAAGACACACAAGACCACTGATCATCTCCCTCGATCTGGGGCTCCACGCAAGATCACACCCCGTGGGTCAAAATGATCACAAGAACGGTCAGCAAAACTCCCAGAACCAACGGGGGGACTGTTGTGAAGGGTTTGAGATGAGTTCTGAGCAGAGGCTCCTCTGGTGGTTACAAGCAGTACTAGTGGGATTGGGAATCAGGTGTTACTGGATTGGTCTTATTTAAGGGAATCATTTTCCATCAGGGTTGCCGGTGATCAATTGTTCTGGTCTGATCCTTCTTTCCAGTTTCCCTTGTAGCCTGCTGTGTCGTGTCTGCATCTCCTGCTATCAGATTAAGACAATTTCTTATTTTGTGTTTTTGCTATATTTTTGCATTTTGTCCTGCACTTCTGTGGGGGCCTTCTGGGTCCCTCCGGGGGCTTTTTGCCCTCTCAGTTTAGTCCAGCCCTGTGTTTTTGTACTTTTGCTTTTTTGCAGTTTTTTCAGTGGCTGCTGTTTTTGTTACACCAGAGAACTAATTTAGGTGGTAGAGGTCGTGTGATCTCAGGTGATTTTGAAATTAGTATGTTGGTGTTTTTCAGGGTTTTCTGGGATTGCAGTAAGTACCCTTCCTGTCCTTTTCTATTTAGATAGTTTGGGCCCCGCGTTTGCTCATACTATTTTCTTTCGTGTCAGTATTTCCTCTTGTCTAACCGCCATTATATGTTTGGGGGGCTTTCTATTATCTTTGGGGTTCTGCTCCGGGGCAGATAGCTTTCCTATTTCTATCTTTAGGTGTAGTTAGTTTCTCAGGCTGTGACGAGGCGTCTAGGACCATCGTAGGAACGCTCCACGGCTGCCTCTAGTTGTGGTGGTTAGTCAGGGTACTGAATCTCATAGATTCCAACTGCTCTGGTGTATTGCCTTTTTTACCTGCACTCCTCAGCTACCGTAACATAACAGTATCACCGGCCCTAAAAATTGTATGGTACTCACAGAAGGGGAAAAAAAAATATTTTGAAGGAAGAAAATTGTCAGAGATATTTTTCTGTTTGTTGCATTTTTTTTTTTTTTTCCCTCTGTTTCTGGGTGCTGGGGAGGATCTTTTCTCCCAATGGAGTTTGCACAGTTGTCTGGCCGTGTGGATCAGCTTGCCACTGAGGTTTCGGAGTATTGCTGCATATCTTGCTAGGTTGCCTGTTGTGGAACTAGGATCCCCTGCCAGATTTATTTTCAGGGGATCGAGCTAAGTTTCAGAATTTCAAAATAATTGTAAATTGTTTCTTGCCTTAAAATCTAAGTCTCAGGAAACGCAGCGCAGCAGGTTAATTGTCATCTCTCTCCTGCGCGGGTCCTCAGGATTGGGTTTTTCCCTGACACTGGGGATCCCGTTTTGAGTGATGTTGATGTATTTTTTCAGGCTTTGGGGTTATTGTCGATGAGTAATTCATTTTCAGCTGGAAAAAGCCTTGTTGGGATTAAATCGGGGTTGTGAGCTGAGTTTTACGTCAGAATTCCCTTAGGTGGGCCCGTCCTGACCAAAGGAATGACGAGCTTTGGCGGCCCTTTTCCGGAAGGGGTCTTGGGATAATGTAAAGGTGTTATGGTGGGATTCCCTGTCCCCTTGGTCAATTTATTCTATGTCAAATTTGCGATTTCAAATTGACAGAGTTTGGGGAGCGGAGAAGTTGCGTGGGGGGGTTGCCTTGTGAGCCAGCTGCTGAGCCCATGCAGTGTGATGGGAGTGGTGTCTGGGGCACGCGTATGAGTTTCGAAAGCGCAATGGGTTTATGTTTCTACTGTGGTGATGCCTTTTTGTATTTCAGTTGCCCTAAGGGGGAGGACCCTTTTGCACGCTTTTAGTTGTCTTGGGTAGTGTTTAGACAAGTTTTTATTAACTGTCACTTGATATCTTCTGTCCTATTTTTGCTAGGCTTTCGTTGATTCTTTGGGGCAGCTATTAACTGATGGATTATGATTTTGCTAAAGTTGTGGGTTTCCCTTGATACCCCTACAGAAGTCTATTCCCCCTTTGGGGGTCGATTTACCCCTTTGGTGGAATAAACCCCGTTTTCTACTCAGGTGATAATGAGGGTTGAACCGATCACCAGGGTGCTGCAAATTTTTGGTTCTATATAATCTGCATGACATTATGTGTGGGTTTTCCCTTGGTTACAGTCTCAAATTGTTTTGGATTGGAAACTGTGTCTGTAACCAGTTGGGGGTGCAATGTGTTATTCCAACACTCCTGTTTTTTTTTTTCCCCCCCCAGGCTGAGGATGTTCTGATTTTTGTTTGATTTTTCTGAGTGTTTTAGCGAAAGTAAATCTGATCCCTTTCCCCCCCATAGGAGCTAGACTGCGCTATTGAATTGTGCCCGGTAGTAAATTCCCAAAGGGGGGCCCTCTTTACTTTGTTTCCTGAACATGACGCTATGCGGGTCTTATATCAAGGAATCATTGGAGAAGGGTCATATCAGACCATCCTCTTCACCCTTAGGTGCCGGTTTTTTCTTTGTGGCCAAAAAAGTGGTTCATTAAGGCCGTGTATTGATTATGTCTCTTGAACAATATTATGTGAAATTAATACCCGTTACCCTTGATTTTGACCTGTTTTCAGGGTGGAAAAACGCTACTTGGTTTACCAAGCTTGACCTCAGGGGGGGTAAAAACCTTATTCGTTAAGCACGGGGATGAATGGAAGCGGCATTTAACACCCCTGAGGGGCATTTTGGTACCTTTTTGATGCCCTTTGGGTCACTAATCTCCTTCCGTCTTCCGTCCTTATGAATTGAATTTTCAGGGATTTTGTGGACAAGTTTCTGATTTTTTTTGGAGATATTTGATTTTTTCTAATGGACTGGGACTCTCTGGAAACAGTTCGAAAGTATTCCGTTTTGAGAGAGAATGTCTGTATGTGAAGGGATCAAAGTTCTTTTTTGGCGTACAGAAGATCTCATTTTGGGATTTATTTGGCCCCCATTGTTATTGAAATGGCCCCGGTCAAGGTTCAGGCCATCTGTGATTGGGCCAACCTACTTCATTAAGGCTTTCAGAGTTTTTTGGGGGGTTTTGCCAATTTTTTTATCGTAATTATTGGTAATTTCTCGTTATTGTTAAAACCATTAACTGATTTGACCAGAAAGGGTTCTGATGTGGGGGAAATTTTGGCCTCCTGAGGCAGTCTCTGCGTTTCGGAAAACTTAAGCAGAGATTCACTTCTGCCCCGTTCCGGCAGCCTGTTGTTTCTCTCCATTTAGGTGGAGGTTGATGCCTCTAAAATTTTGGGGCAGGTGCTTTTTTTGTCCCAAAAAAGATCCAGAGCTCTAAAAGAACCCTTGTGCCTTTTTCTCTCGAAATTTTCTCCTACTGAACTTTAAATTATGACGTGGGTAATCGGGAGTTATTGGCCATGAAGTGGGCTTTTGAAGAGTGGAGACATTGGCTGGAGGGAGCCAAAATCAGGTGGTGGTCCTTACGGACCATAAGAATTGGTCTATCTGGAATTCCCCAGCGATAATCCTAGACGGCCAGGTGGGCTTGTTTTTCACACGTTTTAATTTTGTGGTTTCCTTTTCTTCCTGGCAAAGAATGTTAAGGGGATGCCCTCTCGGGAGTTTCCTTGCGGCTCTCCTGAGCTATCTGATCCCTCTGTTATTTTGAAGGAGGGTGTAGTTCTTTCCGCCTCTCGCCAATTTGAGACTTGCTCTGGAGGGGTGTCGGAGGATAGGGCCCCGGGCGCTGCCCCGTTGGAAAATGTTTGTCCCGGACCAATGGAAAAAAAAGTGTGATGCGAGATTCATTGTTCCGATTGGCTGGGCATCCCGGAATTTTTGGTACCAGAGACTTGGTTGTCGGTCCTTTGGTTTGGCCTACCTTTTCTCGCGATTCAGGGAATTTTTGCAGTCCTGCGAGACTTGCTCTCGCTCCAAGCCTTGCTCTCGCTTAGTGGTTTTTTGATGCCCTTGCCTGTGCCAAGGAGACCATGGACCCATTCTTATGGATTTCATTTCCGATCTTCCTTTTTCAGAGGGAAAGCCACCATTGGGAATTTGTGATAGGTTTTCCAAAATGAACATCTTGTGCCATTACCTAAGTTGCCTTCTCTTGAATGGTTGCCGTTGTTCCTTAGCACGTGGTCGTTTCACGGCTTCTGAGAACTTTGTGTCTGACAGAGGAGTCCAGTTTGTTTCCGATTTTGGGGGGATTTTTGTTCTAAAATGGGTGTTCAATTGTCTTTCTCCTGGCATTTCTCCTCAGCCATGGTCAAACGAGAGAAAAACCAGAATTGGAGGGGCTTATTAGATGCTTTGTGTCTGCTGATCGGTTGATGGGTCTTTTTTTGCCTTTGGCTGAGTTTGCTCTTAAAATAGGGCTAGCTCTGCCACTTTTATGTCTCGTTTTTCTGAATTCTGGGTTTCACCCTCGATTTTCTTCAGGACAGACGGGGTTCGTCTGTCCAGGTGTTGACTTGTTTTGGCGTATGCAGCGATTTGGGACCAGGTAGTGGGGGTTGTCCCCCTTCAGGAGAAGGCCCAGCGGGGTTTTCTAAAACCCGGGATAGGACTGTTTTTGGGCCTCGGTTTAAAGTGGGGGACTTGGTCTGGTTGCCCTCAAAAATATTCCTAGAGAGTAGCATCTCCTAAATTTAAGCCTGGTTCATTGGACCTTATAAGATCATGGAGTTATTAATCCTGTTTCTTTTCGTTTGTTCTTCCAGGGAATTTAAGATCCATAACGTGTTCCACAAGTCCTTGTTGAAGGGTTTGTTGAGCCGTGGTTCCTGTGCTGTGCCTCTGCCCCTGTTTTGGTTGAGGGAATCTGGAGATGGGTTTGGAAAATATTGGATTCTCGTTTTTCTGACGAAGATCCAGTATTTGGTTAAAGGGAGGTTTGGTCAGGAAGATAATTTGGGGTTTGCTTGGACACCCATGCTAGGAGACTTTCCGTGCGTATCATAGAACTCATCCTGACCGCCCTGGTTGTCAAAAGGGGTTCGGTGACCCCCTCAAGGGGGGGTATGTTGTGAATGGGTTTGAGATGGTTCTGAGCGAGGCCCCCTCTGGTGGTTTCAAGCGGTATAGTGAGGTTGGGGGAATTTAGGTGTTCTGATTGGTCTTATTTAAGGGAATATTTTTGGGTTCCCGGGATCAATTGTTCTGGTCTGAATCCTTTTTTCCAGTTTCCCTTGTAGCCTGCTGTGTCGTGTCTGATCTCCTGCTAAGATAAGACAATTTCTTATTTTGTGTTTTTGCTATATTTTTGCATTTTGTCTTGCCCTTTGTGGGGGTTCTGGGTCCTGGGGGCTTTTTGCCTCTCAGTTTAGTCAGCCACTGTGTTTTTTACTTTTGCTTTTTGCAGTTTTTTCAGTGGCGTGTTTTTGTTCCCACCAGAGAACTAATTTAGGTGGTAGAGGTGTGTGATCTCAGGTGATTTTGAAATTGTATGTTGGGTTTTTCGGGTTTCTGGGGATTGCGTAAGTACCCTTCCTGTCCTTTTCTATTTAGATAGTTTGGGCCCCAGCGTTTGCTCATACTATTTTCTTTCTGGTCAGTATTTCCTCTTTTTAACCGCCATTATATGTTTGGGGGCTTTCTATTATCTTTGGGGTTCTGCTCGGGGAGATGCTTTCCTATTTTTTCTTTGGTGTAGTTAGTTTCTCAGGCTGTGCGAGGCGTCTGGAATCGTAGGGAACGTCCACGGTGCCTTAGTTGGGTGGTTAGTCGGGTTACTGCAATCTCTAGATTCCAACGTTGGTGTTTGCCTTTTTTCCCTGCACTCCTAGCTACCGTAAATAACAGGGGGACCTAGTGAATGCCTGCATAGAGCGGGCCCCGTAACAAAGGTCCCATCAGTAACACTACCCGCCAGGGACTTGATCCTGCAGTGCCAGAGTTGTCCTCTGCTTAACCCAGTACATGTCCGGGCCCGTCTGAAGTTTGCTAGAGAGCATTTGGATTATCCAGAAGAGTTTGGGAGAATGTCATATGGTCTGATGAAACCAAAGTAGAATGTTTGGTAAGGAAAAAAACGTGTGTCGTTGCACCCAAACAACACCATACCTATGTGAAGCAGGGGGTAACAACATCATGTTGGGGCTGTTTCTCTGCAAAGGGACCAGGACAACTGATCTGTGTACATGAAGAATGAATGGGGCCATGCATCGTGAGTGCAAACCTCCTTCCATCAGCAAGGGATTGAAGATGAAACGTGGTGGGTCTTTCAGCATGATAATGTCCCAAGCACCCACCAGGGAATGAAGGGTGGCTTCGTGAGAAGCATATGAAGGTCCTGGAGTGGCCTAGCCAGTCTCCAGATCTCAACCCCTAGAAAACCTTTGGGGGATTTGAAAGTCCATTTTTCCAGCGAAGGCCCAAGAAATCACTGCTTGGGGAGTTGCGCATGGAGGAATGGGCAAAAACACCCCAACGTGGTGCCAACCGTTTGGAAGACTAAGGAAACGTCTGACCTCTGTCATTGCCAACAAAGGATATATAACAAAATTTGAGATGAACTTTTTTAATGACCAAATACTTTTTTTACCAAATTTGCAAAATAAATTTACAAATCAGCGAGGTATTTTTCTGGGTTTGTTTTCTCATTGTGACTCTCAAGTTGTGGGACCTATGATGTCACTTACAGGCTTCATCTTTATAGGGGAGAAAATTGCCCAATTGGTGGGATCTTTAAAAACTTTTTCCCCCCCCTTGTATCGGTAGAAGTGCAGAGAGAACACACTTTGGTGAATGGTCATCCTTGGGAACGTTAAGAGCATCCATGAAAAGTTCCAATGTGAATGGTGGGGGAAAGAGCAAGAAGCAGGGAGAAACATAGTTTGGACCAGAGAATTGCTTCAAGAAATGAAAGAAAAAAATTCCCTAGTTCTGACTAAAGATCAACTGGCATGGTGACATCATGGTGACATCTGATGACATCATCATTACAATTTGGTTACACCAATGATCTATTATGTCATGGTGAACTTTGATGACATAGAACCCTAGCATGTTGTGTTGGAGGGACCTCCTGGGGCCATTGGTCCAACCCCCTTTCTCAAACAGGATTACTAAATCACCCAGCGTGTCTGTCCAGCCTCTGTTTGAAGACTTCCATTGAAGGAAAAACTCACCACCTTCGTGGCAGCCTTGTTCCATCATTGATCACCCTAACTGTCAAAAAAATTTTTTCAATATCTAATCTGTGTCTCCCCATTCAGTTTCTCCCATTGCTTCTAGTCTTTCCTTGTGCAAATGAGAATAAAAAATGATCCTTTACAAGTGACAGCCCTTGAGATATTTGAGACAGTATTAAGTCACCCCTCAGTCTTCTTTTTTTTCAACTAAACATTCCCAAATCCCGCAACCGTTCCTATAGGGGCATGGTTTGCAGACCACTCCCCCTCTGGTCGCTCTTTTTCTGAACTTGGGTCAAGTTTTTCAATGTTTTTTTAAATTTTGGTGCCAAAACTGGAACAGTATTAGAGAGGTCTGACCAAAGAGGAGCAGAGGGGAGAATTACTTCCGTGATCTGGATTATTCTACTCTTAAGAATCCTAGAATTGTGTTTCCTTTTTTGTAAGAGGTCATTTTCACACCTTCAGGAACCTTAAAGGGCCTAAAGTGTTTCCCCATGATTCGACCCAAAGCATGACTCCCCACTCCTTGATTACGTACCCGCCTTGTTGGGCTGGGGCCATCCCAAACCTCCACTACTCCTTCCTCTGGCCCACCAGGGTTGCTCGACATCACAGTAAACAAGATGTTTGAAAATTAGTCTTTTGTATGTCTGGGCCCACTGCGCCATTTCTGCTTGTGAGATGTTTAGGGTGGCCGAGTAAAAAGTAGAGTTTTATGCCCACAGCAAGCCTTTGAGGATCCTACCCTTGTGGTTCGGGGACTCCAGAGGCCCCAGCCGCTTCAAATATTGTTTGTGGTTTGTAATGGCTTTTTTGCAGCGGTCTCTTAATCCGAGAACAATGCCTGGCAAAAAACCTTCCTCATTTGCCTTTTCAGACAAACACATTCTGTGTCAGAATCAGCCACAAATCTCTTAACAGTACGTGGATCACGCTTAAGTTTTCGGGAAAATCTAATGTTTTCATCCCTTGACCAAGGCATTGCATTTTTGATGCTTTTCCAGCAGAGAATCCTTTTTCTTTCCCATGTTACTTGAAAACTCGGGCCCTGCCTAATAGGTGGAACATCCAGTTTTCCTTTTATTGGGTCACATGGCAAAATAATTATACAGGTATTGAGATTGATTTCAGTGATCCAAAAAAACCCTGAGACACAATCCACCATGGGTTTCATTTACAAAAAAGAACAAAAAACCTAGACACTTAAAAACCAATTTGAATAATAATTTGGAACATGGTGTATTGGTAAGGGGATGTGTATACTTTAAAAAAAGACTACACTATATACTGATGGATGGCGTATACTAATATGAGTACACTATTACTAAGGGGCTGTATATGTATAATAAGTGGTACATAATACTAAGGGCTTGTTAAACATAATTAGGTAATACGTTTTCCCCTCCCCTCCCCGTTCCAAACCCCAATAAATCTCCTTCCTCCCTTCCCCAAAATCCCACACCCCTCATTCTATCCTCCCCAGCTCCCATTATTTTCCTCACCCACCCCCTTATCCCTTTCCCAGACCCCATCATTGCCCTTTTCACCCCTCTATCATTGCTTTCTCCCCCCACCCCATCATTGTCCTTTTCGCCCCTCCATCATTCCCTTTTCCCCCACCACCCCATCATTGCCCATTCCACCACCTCCTTCTTGCTTTCTCCCCACCACCCCCTCATTGTCCTTTCCACCACCCCTCATTGCTTTCTCCCCCACCACCCATATTGCCCATTCCACCACCTCCATCATTTCCTACTCCCCCACCACCCCTTTATTGCCATTTCCACCATGCCATCATTTTCCTTTAAAACCACCCCATCATGTCCTTTCCACCACCTCTTCTTGCTTTCCCCCGCCACCCATCTTGCACTTTCCTCCACCTCCATTGCTTTCTCCCTACCTCCCCATCATTGCACCGAACCTAGCCTTGTCAATCCCATACTTGGTCATTTTTCAATAAGGATGTATGAGTACTTTTTCAAAGCTTTGCTGAAGTCGGATATACTTATCTACCATATTTCCTGGTCCCCAGTCAGTGATCCATAATAGGGGGAAGGAAATTGATTAGGGGTGGCTTTACTTGTTTGGTACAAACCCATGCTGATCTTGGGGGAATTACTGTATTCTTATCCAAGAACTTACATAGATGTGTTTAATAATTTGTACACAAATTTTCCTGGTATGAAGTAAGGTCACTGGCTGTAATTTCTTGGCTCTGTCTTCATTCTTTTTTGAAGATAGGGACAACATCATAGTTAAATATGCTTACACCTGGTGACAACATCATTATGTATGGTTACACTGGTGACATCATTGTTACCATGGTGCCTCATGGTTATGTCATGGTTACACTGATGGCATCATTGTTACAAATGGTTATACCGGTGAATCATTGTTATTTCATAGTTACAACAGGTGTCATCATGGTCACAATATCGCATCCTTGTGAATCGTTACAAAATGGTTACATTGGTGACTATTATTATTCTTTGGGTTTCACCTGGGACTCATGGTTCACCTTGTGGGCATCACCATTATGGGGCTCAGCAGCCCAAACACTTGCGACATCTACCCTATTTATCGCAGCGTTGTGGAGTGGATATGTCAGTTTATTAATTGTTCCCATTCCACTACTGTTGTCCATTTGTCTTGACCCGCACCACAATTGTGGTTTACCGAGCAATGGGGTACTGAGCGGCCCCTGGAAGTCTAGGGGTTGTCACAGGTAGGCGTGGCTGGTCTGTGGCCCTGGTGGTCAGGCGTTTTGTTGGGGGGAAATATTTTCAGGGGATAGGTTTTTATACAGTTCGTGACGCCACCTGTAGTTCTTGATCACTGACCAGCGGCTGTAGATCTCTGAGGGGTGGGTTGGAGGCAGCTAGATGTCGGGTCCCCTACAGGTGGGACAGGTCCTCAAAGTTTTGGAATTAATGAGTGGGTGCAGGTAAATAAATCGTCTCAACCATCCAGCGTCTTTCCATCCTTTTCTTTCAGATGTAAGGAGGTCCCAGGGAGGTGGTGGGTGGAGGATGGCTTTGAGATAAAGCTGAACAGGTTGGGGGCCCCTTTACTTTAAAGATGATGGTCCAAAACCAAACATAAACCTAGTTCATCCAATTTCTCCAGCTTCTCCAAGCTGTTCTGCCCGGCAGTTTTGTGGTCGGAGCCTTCCTTTGATGGAAACTGGTTCTTGCTTTTGCTGATCAGGTCAAAGTTCCTATTCCCCTGACCCCTGTTACGTATGAACTCCAAGGGCTGCTTGCTGCGACCTAAGGTCCAGAAGACTCTGGTTTTTTTATCACTATGCCTGGGTATAGTGACGCTTCGGTCCCCAGTGACCGGTGACAAGTGCAGGATAATCCAATCCTTAAGGCACTACTGAATTCCTTCCCCTGCGCCCTTCGCCCTGTCCGCGCTTGTAGCATAAGCACTCCACACTTCTAGGGTAATGCAGGCTGTCCCTTCTTTCTTCTTCCCAGAGCTTGCTAACAGGTGTCAGTAATCTTCTAGTTAGGAGCCCGTCCTGAACTCCATGTCCTTGGGACGGAGGACTGAAGGTCTGTGCTGACTCCTCTTTCTCCTGCACAGACTGCACCCCAGTGGGATGACTCCTCAGGAGCCACCCGGGCTAGGGCTACCCCGATGGTAGTTCCTGCTTTTAATATGGGTGTGTCTAAGTGTGTGTGGAGGAATGTTTATTGAGCATTAAACTGTTACCTTCCGCAATCCCAGGGTATGGTGGCTTCACACCAGGGCTTTCCATTCCCCCTGGTAAAATACAGCACTCCGGGGTTTTGAAATAAAAGAAGACATTTTGTTTTTCATTAACAATAAACTTAACTCTTCCCCTCCGGGAGGTA
>JARQOD010000008.1:926605-991325 GCA_033576555.1 Oophaga sylvatica | reverse complement strand
TAGCACCGTGCCAGGTCCTCCTATCCGCTGGGTCGGGTGCTAGCACCGTGCGCCAGGGTCATCCTATCGCTGGTCAGGTGCTAGCACGTGCGCCAGGTCATCTATCCGCTGAGTCAGGGTGCTACACGTGCTCCGGGCCACTACCGCTGTGTCGGAGTGCTAGCACCGTGCTCCGGCCCATCCTATCCGCTGGCGGAGTGCAGCACGTGCGCCAGGGTCATCCTATCCGCTGAGTCGGAGTGCTAGCACGTGCGCCATGTCCATCTATCCGCTGGGTCGGAGTGCTAGACCGTGCGCCAGGGTCCATCCTATCCGTGGGTCAGAGTGCTAGCACGTGCGCAGGGTCCATCCTATCGCTGGGTCGGAGTCTAGCACCGTGCGCCGGGTCATCATCTGCTGGGTCGGAGTGCTAGCACCGTGTTCCGGGCCATCCTATCCTGGGTCGGAGTGCTAGCACGTGCCCAGGGCCTCCATCGTGGTCGAGTGCTGCCCGTGGCCGGCCTCTACTGGTCGGAGTGCAGACTGCGCGGTCCTCATGTGGGTCGGAGTGCTAGCACCGTGCGCCAGGGTCCATCCTACTGCTGGTCGGAGTGCTGCACCGTGCGCAGGTCATCCTTCCGTGGGTCGGAGTGCTAGCACCGTGGCCAGGGTCCATCTATCGCTGGTCGGAGTGTAGCACGTGGCAGGTCCTTCCTATCCGCTGGGTGGAGTGCTAGCACCGTGCCAGGGCATCTATCGCTGGGTCGGAGTGTGCACCGTGCGCCAGGGTCATCCTATCCGCTGGTCGGAGTCAGACCGTGCTCCCGGGTCCTCATCCTGGTCGGAGTGCTAGCACCGTGCGCCAGGTCCATCCTATCCGTGGTCGGAGTGCTAGCACCGTGCGCCGGGTCCATCTATCCGCTGGGTCGAGTGCTAGCAGTGCGCCAGGTCATCCTATCCGCTGGGTCGGAGTGCTAGCACCGTGCGCCAGGGTCCATCTATCCGCTGAGTCGAGAGTGCTAGCACAGTGCGCCAGGGTCCATCCTATCTGCTGGGTCGGAGTGCTAGCACCGTGCGCCAGGGTCCATCCTATCCGCTGGGTCGGAGTGCTAGCACCGTGCGCCAGGGTCCATCCTATCCGCTGGGTCGGAGTGCTAGCACCGTGCGCCAGGGTCCTTCCTATCTGCTGGGTCGGAGTGCTAGCACCGTGCGCCAGGTCCATCCTATCCGCTGGGTCGGAGTGCTAGCACCGTGCGCCAGGGTCCATCCTATCCGCTGGGTCGGAGTGCTAGCACCGTGCTCCCGGGTGCATCCTATCCGCTGAGTCGGAGTGCTAGCACAGTGCGCCAGGGTCCATCCTATCCGCTGGGTCGGAGTGCTAGCACCGTGCGCCGGGTCCATCCTATCCGCTGAGTCGGAGTGCTAGCACCGTGCCCAGGGTCCATCCTATCCGCTGGTCGGAGTGCTAGCACCGTGCGCCAGGGTCCATCCTATCCGCTGGGTCGGAGTGCTAGCACCGTGCGCCAGGGTCCATCCTATCGCTGGGTCGGAGTGCTAGCACCGTGCGCCAGGGTCCTTCCTATCTGCTGGGTCGGAGTGCTAGCACCGTGTTCCCGGGCCATCCTATCCACTGGGTCGGAGTGCTAGCACCGTGCGCCAGGGTCCATCCTATCCACTGGGTCGGAGTGCTAGCACCGTGCGCCCAGGCCCTCCTATCCGCTGGGTCGGAGTGCTAGCACCGTGCGCCAGGGTCCATCCTATCCGCTGGGTCGGAGTGCTAGCACCGTACGCCCAGGCCCATCCTATCCGCTGGGTCGGAGTGCTAGCACCGTGCCCAGGGTCCATCCTATCCGCTGGGTCGGAGTCTAGCACGTGCGCCAGGGTCCATCCTATCTGCTGGGTCGGAGTGCTAGCACCGTGCACCAGGCCCATCCTATCCGCTGGGTCGGAGTGCTAGCACCGTGCGCCAGGGTCCATCCTATCCGCTGGGTCGGAGTGCTAGCACCGTGCGCCCAGGCCATCCTATCTGCTGGGTCGGAGTGCTAGCACCGTGCGCCAGGGTCCATCCTATCGCTGGGTCGGAGTGCTAGCACCGTGCGCCAGGGTCCATCCTATCGCTGGGTCGGAGTGCTAGCACCGTGCGCCAGGTCCATCTATCTGCTGGGTCGGAGTGCTAGCACCGTGCGCCCAGGCCCATCCTATCCGCTGGGTCGGAGTGCTAGCACCGTGCACCAGGGTCCATCCTATCCGCTGGGTCGGAGTGCTAGCACCGTGCGTCCCGGGTCCATCCTATCCGCTGGGTCGGAGTGCTAGCACCGTGCGCCAGGGTCCATCCTATCGCTGGGTCGGAGTGCTAGCACCGTGTTCCCGGGCCCATCCTATCGCTGGTCGGAGTGCTAGCACCGTGCGCCAGGGTCCATCCTATCCGCTGGTCGGAGTGCTAGCACCGTGCGCCAGGGTCCATCCTATCCGCTGGGTCGGAGTGCTAGCACCGTGCGCCAGGTCCATCCTATCGCTGGGTCTAGAGTGTCTAGCACCGTGCGCCAGGGTCCATCCTATCGGCTGGGTCGGAGTGCTAGCACCGTGCTTCCAGGGCCATCCTATCGCTGGGTCGGAGTGCTAGCACCGTGCGCCAGGGTCCATCCTATCTGCTGGGTTGAGAGTGCTAGCACCGTGTTCCCGGGCCCATCCTATCGCTGGGTCGAGTGCTAGCACCGTGCGCCAGGGTCCATCCTATCCTGCTGGGTCGGAGTGCTAGCACCGTGCGCCAGGCCCATCCTATCCGCTGGGTCGGAGTGCTAGCACCGTGCGCCAGGGTCCATCCTATCGCTGGGTCGGAGTGCTAGCACCGTGCGCCAGGGTCCATCCTATCCGCTGGGTCGGAGTGCTAGCACCGTGCGCCAGGTCCATCCTATCGCTGGGTTAGAGTGCTAGCACGTGCGCCAGGGTCCATCCTATCGCTGGGTCGGAGTGCTAGCACCGTGCCCAGGCCCATCCTATCCGCTGGGTCGGAGTGCTAGCACCGTGCGCCAGGGTCCATCCTATCCGCTGGGTCGGAGTGCTAGCACCGTGCGCCCAGGGCCATCCTATCTGCTGGGTCGGAGTGCTAGCACCGTGCGCCAGGGTCCATCCTATCCGCTGGGTCGGAGTGCTAGCACCGTGCCCAGGGTCCATCCTATCCGCTGGTCGGAGTGCTAGCACCGTGCGCCAGGGTCCATCCTATCTGCTGGGTCGGAGTGCTAGCACCGTGCGCCAGGGCCCATCCTATCCGCTGGGTCGGAGTGCTAGCACCGTGCGCCAGGGTCCATCCTATCCGCTGGGTCGGAGTGCTAGCACCGTGCCCAGGCCCATCCTATCCGCTGGGTCGGAGTGCTAGCACCGTGCGCCAGGGTCCATCCTATCCGCTGGGTCGGAGTGCTAGCACCGTGCCCAGGGTCCATCCTATCCGCTGGGTCGGAGTGCTAGCACCGTGCGCCAGGGTCCATCCTATCCGCTGGGTCGGAGTGCTAGCACCGTGCGCCAGGGTCCATCCTATCCGCTGGGTCGGAGTGCTAGCACCGTGCCAGGGTCCATCCTATCTGCTGGGTAGGAGTGCTAGCACCGTGCTCCGGGTCCATCCTATCCGCTGGGTCGGAGTGCTAGCACCGTGCCCAGGGTCCATCCTATCTGCTGGGTCGGAGTGCTAGCACCGTGCGCCAGGGTCCATCCTATCCGCTGGGTCGGAGTGCTAGCACCGTGCTCCCGGGCCCATCCTATCCGCTGGGTCGGAGTGCTAGCACCGTGCGCCAGGGTCCATCCTATCCGCTGGGTCGGAGTGCTAGCACCGTGCCCAGGGTCCATCCTATCGCTGGGTCGGAGTGCTAGCACCGTGCGCCAGGGTCCATCCTATCGCTGGGTCGGAGTGCTAGCACCGTGCGCCAGGGTCCATCCTATCTGCTGGGTCGGAGTGCTAGCACCGTGCGCCAGGGTCCCATCCTATCGCTGGGTCGGAGTGCTAGCACCGTGCGCCAGGGTCCATCCTATCCGCTGGGTCGGAGTGTGCTAGCACCGTGCGCCAGGGTCCATCCTATCCGCTGGGTCGGAGTGCTAGCACCGTGCGCCGGGTCCATCCTATCCGCTGGGTCGGAGTGCTAGCACCGTGCCCAGGGTCCATCCTATCCGCTGGGTCGGAGTGCTAGCACCGTGCGCCAGGGTCCATCCTATCTGCTGGGTCGGAGTGCTAGCACCGTGCCCAGGGCCCATCCTATCCGCTGGGTCGGAGTGCTAGCACCGTGCGCCAGGGTCCATCCTATCCGCTGGGTCGGAGTGCTAGCACCGTGCGCCAGGTCCCATCCTATCCGCTGGGTCGGAGTGCTAGCACCGTGCGCCAGGGTCCATCCTATCCGCTGGGTCGGAGTGCTAGCACCGTGCGCCAGGTCCCATCCTATCTGCTGGGTTAGAGTGCTAGCACTGTGCGCCAGGGTCCATCCTATCCGCTGGGTCGGAGTGCTAGCACCGTGCGCCCAGGCCCATCCTATCCGCTGGGTCGGAGTGCTAGCACCGTGCGCCAGGGTCCATCCTATCCGCTGGGTCGGAGTGCTAGCACCGTGCGCCAGGGTCCATCCTATCCGCTGGGTCGGAGTGCTAGCACCGTGCGCCAGGGTCCATCCTATCCGCTGGGTCGGAGTGCTAGCACCGTGCTCCCGGGCCCATCCTATCTGCTGGGTCGGAGTGCTAGAACTGTGCGCCCGGGCCCATCCTATCTGCTGGGTAGGAGTGCTAGCATCGTGTGTCCGGGCCCATCCTATCCGCTGGGTCGGAGTTCTAGCACCGTGCGCCAGGGTCCATCCTATCTGCTGGGTCGGAGTGTTAACACCGTGCGCCCACCCGGGCCCATCCTATCTGCTGGGTCGGAGTGCTAGCACCGTGCACCAGGGTCCATCCTATCTGCTGGGTCGGAGTGCTAGCACCGTGCTCCCGGGCCCATCCTATCCGCTGGGTCGGAGTGCTAGCACCGTGCTCCCGGGCCCATCCTATCCGCTGGGTCAGAGTGATAGCACCGCATCTTTTCTGCTGGGTCGGAGTGCTAGCACCGTGCTCCCGGGACCATCCTATCTGCTGGGTCAGAGTGATAGCACCGTGCTCCCGGGCCCATCTTTTCTGCTGGGTCGGAGTGCTAGCACCGTCCACCCAGGCCCATCCTATCTGCTGGGTCGGAGTGCTAGCACCGTGCTCCCGGGCCCATCCTATCCGCTGGGTCGGAGTTCTAGTACCGTGCACCCAGGCCCATCCTATCTGCTGGGTCGGAGTGCTAGCACTGTGCGCCGGGCCCATCCTATCCGCTGGGTCGGAGTTCTAGCACCGTGCTCCCGGGCCCATCCTATCCGCTGGGTCGGAGTGCTAGTACCGTGCTCCCGGGCCCATCCTATCCGCTGGGTCGGAGTGCTAGCACCGTGCTCCCGGGCCCATCCTATCCGCTGGGTCGGAGTGCTAGCACCGTGTGCCCGGGACCATCTTATTTGCTGTTTCAGAGTGCTAGCACCGTGTGCCCGGGACCATTCTAGCTGCGCATCGTATTTCAGGGACATTAGCGTCCAATGTGGCCGTGCTGTGTCCTGAGCCCGTGTGAATACTCGGCATGGATATGATGGACATGTTCCTCATGAATAAATCTGCCTAGGCCTCGTTACCGGGAGTTCAATAACCTTCCTCTTTCTTTGCTCTTTGTTCCGACCTTTATTCAAAACATCTCAAGTGCTTTTTTCTTGAATATCTGAGGATTTGTTCAGACATAATTTGCTAAGAAAAAACCTCTCCGGCAGCTGATGTTGTTTTGTTAAAAGACAAAGACAAGCACTTTTTCCTGGGAATGAAGCCCTTGTGACAGCTAAGCTCAGACCAGATTACAACATGTCCATGCTCGGTGAGAGGTGCAGCCGGTGAGTGGAGATCAGCGGGGAGACAACAATGTCAAAACTTATTTTTATCCTCATGAAAGAAGACTCAAAATGACACCAGAATACTAAAAATAATGCAACTTTAAGGCGTTAGGCAGGAAATGTGAGGTTTCTCCTGGGCTTCACTAGTAGGGCTTTTATCTTTCTCCTTGGATTTTTTGCAGCCCTCTTGTCTCAGAGCTTTAAGGTTAAATAGAAGGAAGTGAGAAGACCCGAGGCTGTGATCGAGGGGATCGGGAAATTGGGACCTTCTACCATATATGATACATGCCTTGTGTCAATATGAAAAGTCCTACACAACTTCACCAATTTAGAAGCCAAGGAGGAAAACCTCAACACAGAATCTAGGAATTGGATCTCTACCACCATAAGATGTAGGGCTACTGAGCACTACGTATCTGTGCTTGGGTTGCATGCTATGCCTGGCATCCAGCTGGAAGGAACCATTTGGGAGGAGCAGTGTGAAGACATCAGAGACTTCAGCCAATCACAATAGTCTAGAATATTTCTTAGAATACTGATTAGTTGAGAGCAATAGAGCATTTATATGTGAGCACTGATGTCATGAAATCCCAATTTTATTGGCACCGAATGTCAGTGTGCCACCATTATCTGATCTCTGGAGTCTTTGCGCCACTGGACATTAAATATCAGACCTTTAGTAACTATACTTCAAGTGTCACTGGATTACCATCCAAGACCCCAAGTTATATCATGTGACTATCCAAGACCCCAAGTTATATCATGTGAGTGTCGAAGGCCCCAAGTTATAGCATGTGTCTATCCAAGACCCCAAGTTATAGCATGTGACTATCTAAGACCCCAAGTTATAGCATGTGACTATCCAAGACCCCAAGTTATATTATATGAGTGTTCAAGACCCAAAGTTACATTATATGAGTGTCCAAGACCCAAAGTTATGGCATGTGAGTGTCCAAGACCCCAAGTTACAGCATGTGAGTGTCCAAGACCCTAAGTTATATCATCTGAGTGTCCAAGACCCCAAGTTATAGCATGTGACTGTCCAAGACCCCAAGTTATAGCATGTGACTATCCAAGACCCCAAGTTATAGCATGTGTCTATCCAAGACCCCAAGTTATAGCATGTGACTATCTAAGACCCCAAGTTATAGCATGTGACTATCCAAGACCCCAAGTTATATTATATGAGTGTCCAAGACCCAAAGTTATATTATATGAGTGTCCAAGACCCAAAGTTATGGCATGTGAGTGTCCAAGACCCCAAGTTACAGCATGTGAGTGTCCAAGACCCTAAGTTATATCATCTGAGTGTCCAAGACCCCAAGTTATAGCATGTGACTGTCCAAGACCCCAAGTTATGGCATGTGACTATCCAAGACCCCAGGTTATGGCATGTGAATATCCAAGACCCCTAGCTATGGCATGTGACCATCCAAGACCCCAAGCTATGGCATGTGACTATGCAAGATCCCAAGTTATAGCATGTGACTATCCAAGACCCCAAGTTATAGCATGTGACTGTCCAAGACCCCAAGTTAAAGCATGCGACTGTCCAAGGCCCCAAGTTATGGCATGTGACTATCCAAGACCCCAAGTTATAGCATGTGACTATCCAGGACCCCAAGTTATAGCATGTGACTGTCCAAGACCCCAAGTTATAGCATGGGACTGTCCAAGACCCCAAGTTATGGCATGTGATTATCCAAGACCCCAAGTTATAGCATGTGACTATCCAAGACCCCAAGTTACAGCATGTGACTATCCAAGACCCCAAGTTATAGCATGTGACTATCCAAGACCCCAATTTGTAGCATGTGAATATCCAAGACCCCAAGTTATAGCATGTGACTATCTAAGGCCCCAAGTTATGGCATGTGACTATCCAAGACCCCAAGTTATAGCATTTGACTATCCAAGACCCCAAGTTATGGCATGTGACTATGCAAGACCCCAAGTTATGGCATGTGACTATCCAAGACCCCAAGTTATAGCATGTGAGTGTCCAAGACCCCAAGTTTATAGCATGTGACTATCCAAGACCCCAAGTTATAGCATGTGACTATCCAAGACCCCAAGTTATAGCATGTGACTATCCAAGACCCCAAGTTATAGCATGTGACTATCCAAGACCCAAAGTTATAGCATGTGACTATCCAAGACCCCAAGTTATAGCATGTGACTATCCAAGACCCCAAGTTATAGCATGTGACTATCCAAGACCCCAAGTTATAGCATGTGACTGTCCAAGGCCCCACGTTATAGCATGTGACTGTCCAAGGCCCCAAGTTATAGCATGTGACTATCCAAGACCCCAAGTTATAGCATGTGAGTGTCCAAGACCCCAAGTTATAGCATGTGACTATCCAAGACCCCAAGTTATAGCATGTGAGTGTCCAAGACCCCAAGTTATAGCATGTGACTATCCAAGACCCCAAGTTATAGCATGTGACTATCCAAGACCCCAATTTGTAGCATGTGAATATCCAAGACCCCAAGTTATAGCATGTGACTATCCAAGACCCCAAGTTATAGCATGTGACTATCCAAGACCCCAAGTTATAGCATGTGACTTCCAAGACCCCAAGTTATAGCATGTGACTATCCAAGACCCCAAGTTATAGCATGTGACTATCCAAGACCCCAAGTTATAGCATGTGACTGTCCAAGACCCCAAGTTATAGCATGTGACTATCCAAGACCCCAAGTTATAGCATGTGACTATCCAAGACCCCAAGTTATAGCATGTGACTATCCAAGACCCCAAGTTATAGCATGTGACTATCCAAGGCCCCAAGTTATAGCATGTGACTATCCAAGACCCCAAGTTATAGCATGTGACTTCCAAGACCCCAAGTTATAGCATGTGACTGTCCAAGACCCCAAGTTATAGCATGTGACTATCCAAGACCCCAAGTTATAGCATGTGACTATCCAAGACCCCAAGTTATAGCATGTGACTATCCAAGACCCCAAGTTATAGCATGTGACTATCCAAGACCCCAAGTTATAGCATGTGACTATCCAAGACCCCAAGTTATAGCATGTGACTGATCCAAGACCCCAAGTTATAGCATGTGACTTCCAAGACCCCAAGTTATAGCATGTGACTATCCAAGACCCCAAGTTATAGCATGTGACTATCCAAGACCCCAAGTTATAGCATGTGACTATCCAAGACCCCAAGTTATAGCATGTGACTATCCAAGACCCCAAGTTATAGCATGTGACTATCCAAGACCCCAAGTTATAGCATGTGACTGTCCAAGACCCCAAGTTATAGCATGTGACTATCCAAGACCCCAAGTTATAGCATGTGACTATCCAAGACCCCAAGAGTCTATAAGCAGTTTGCATGACTATCCAAGACCCCAAGTTATAGCATGTGACTATCCAAGACCCCAAGTTATAGCATGTGACTATCCAAGACCCCAAGTTATAGCATTGATCCAAGACCCCAGTATAGCATTGACTTCCAAGACCCCAAGTTATAGCATGTGACTATCCAAGACCCCAAGTTATAGCATGTGACTATCCAAGACCCCAAGTTATAGCATGTGACTATCCAAGACCCCAAGTTATAGCATGTGACTATCCAAGACCCCAAGTTATAGCATGTGACTATCCAAGACCCCAAGTTATAGCATGTGACTATCCAAGACCCCAAGTTATAGCATGTGACTATCCAAGACCCCAAGTTATAGCATGTGACTATCCAAGACCCAAGTTTAGCATGTGACTTCCAAGGCCCAGTTATAGCATGTGACTATCCAAGACCCCAAGTTATAGCATGTGACTATCCAAGACCCCAAGTTATAGCATGTGACTATCCAAGACCCCAAGTTATAGCATGTGACTATCCAAGACCCCAAGTTATAGCATGTGACTATCCAAGGGCCCCAAGTTATAGCATGTGACTATCCAAGACCCCAAATTATAGCATGTGACTGTCCAAGACCCCAAGTTATAGCATGTGACTATCCAAGACCCCAAGTTATAGCATGTGAGTATCCAAGACCCCAAGTTATAGCATGTGACTATCCAAGACCCCAAGTTATGGCATGTGAGTGTCCAAGACCCCAAGTTATAGCATGTGACTATCCAAGACCCCAAGTTATAGCATGTGATGTCCAAGACCCAAGTTATAGCATGTGACTATCCAAGACCCCAAGTTATAGCATGTGAGTGTCCAAGACCCCAAGTTATAGCATGTGACTATCCAAGACCCCAAGTTATAGCATGTGAGTGTCCAAGACCCCAAGTTATAGCATGTGACGTTCAAGACCCCAATTATAGCATGTGACTATCCAAGGCCCCAAGTTATAGCATGTGACAATCCAAAACCCCAAGTTATAGCATGTGAGTGTCCAAGACCCAAGTTATAGCATGTGACTATCCAAGACCCCAAGTTATAGCATGTGACTATCCAAGACCCCAAGTTATAGCATGTGACTATCCAAGACCCCAAGTTATAGCATGTGACTATCCAAGCCCCAAGTATAGCATGTGACTATCCAAAACCCCAAGTTATGCATGTGAGTGTCCAAGACCCCAAGTTATAGCATGTGACTATCCAAGACCCCAAGTTATAGCATGTGACTATCAAGACCCAAATTATAGCATGTGACTATCCAAGACCCCAAGTTATAGCATGTGACTATCCAAGACCCCAAGTTATAGCATGTGAGTATCCAAGACCCCAAGTTATAGCTTGTGACTGTCCAAGACCCCAAGTTATGCATGTGATGTCCAAGACCCCAAGTTAAGCATGTGACTATCCAAGACCCCAGGTTATAGCATGTGATGTCAAGACCCCAGTTATAGCATGTGACTATCCAAGACCCCAAGTTATAGCATGTGAGTGTCCAAGACCCCAAGTTATAGCATGTGACTATCCAAGACCCCAAGTTATAGCATGTGATGTCCAAGACCCCAGTTATAGCATGTGACTGTCCAAGACCCCAGTTATAGCATGTGACTTCCAAGACCCAAGTTATTATCATGTGACTGTCCAAGACCCAGGTTATAGCATGTGACTGTCCAAGACCCCAGGTTATAGCATGTGACTATCTCAAGACCCCAAGTTATAGCATGTGACTATCCAAGACCCCAAGTTATAGCATGTGACTGTCCAAGACCCCAAAGGGTTATAGCATGTGACTGTCCAAGACCCCAGGTTATAGCACGTGACTGTCCAAGACCCAGGTTTATAGCATGTGACTGTCCAAGACCCAGGGTTTTAGCATGTGACTGTCCAAGACCCCAAGTTATAGCATGTGACTGTCCAAGACCCCAGGTTATAGCATTGACTGTCCAAGACCCCAAGTTATAGCATGTGACTATCCAAGACCCAAGTTATAGCATGTGACTGTCCAAGCCCCAAGTTATAGCATGTGACTATCCAGACCCCAAGTTTAGCATGTGAGTGTCCAAGACCCCAAGTTATAGCATGTGACTGTCCAAGACCCAAGTTATAGCATGTGACTTTCCAAGAACCCAAGTTATAGCATGTGACTGTCCAAGACCCCAGGTTATAGCATGTGACTGTCCAAGATCCCAAGTTATAGCATGTGACTGTCCAAGACCCCAGGTTATAGCATGTGACTGTCCAAGGCCCCAGGTTATAGTATGTGACTGTCCAAGGCCCAAGTTATAGCATGTGACTGTCCAAGATCACAGGGTTTTAGCATGTGACTTTCCAAGACCCAAGGGTTTTAGCATGTGACTGTCCAAGACCCCAGGTTATAGCATGTGACTGTCCAAGGCCCCAGTTATAGCATGTGACTGTCCAAAGACCCAAGTTATAGCATGTGACTGTCCAAGACCCCAGGTTATAGCATGTGACTATCCAAGACCCCAGGTTATAGCATGTGACTGTCCAAGATCCACAGTTATAGCATGTGATTGTCCAAGACCCTAGGTTATAGCATGTGACTTCCAAACCCAAGTTATAGCATGTGACTGTCCAAACCCCAGGTTATAGCATCTGACTATCCAACCCCAAGTTATAGCATGTGACTATCCAAGACCCCAAGTTATAGCATGTGAGTATCCAAGACCCCAGTTATAGCATGTGACTATCAAGACCCCAGTTATAGCATGTGAACTATCCAAGGACCCAAGTTTATAGCATGTGACTATCCAAGATCCCCAAGTTATAGCATGTTGACTGTCCAAGACCCCAGGTTATAGCATGTGACTATCCAAGCCCCAAGGTTATACATGTGACTTCCAAGGCCCCAGGTTATAGCATGTGACTAGTCCAAGGCCCCAGGTTTAGCATGTGACGTTCAAGGCCCCAGGTTATAGCATGTGACTGTCCAAGCCCCAAGTTATAGCATGTGACTGTCCAAGGCCCAGTTATAGCATGTGACTGTCGAAGACCCCAGTTATAGCATGTTACTATCCAAGACCCCAAGGGTTTTAGCATGTGACTATCCAAGTCCCCAGGTTATAGCATGTGACTATCCAAGACCCCAGTTATATCATGTGACTATCCAAGGCCCCAGGTTATAGCATGTGACTATCCAAGACCCCAGGTTATAGCATGTGACTGTCCAAGACCCCAAGTTATAGCATGCGACTGTCCAAGGCCCCAGGTTATAGCATGTGACTATCCAAGGCCCCAGGTTATAGCATGTGACTATGAAAGACCCCAAGTTATAGCATGTGACTGTCCAAGACCCCACGTTATAGCATGTGACTGTCCAAGACCCCAAGTTATAGCATGTGACTGTCCAAGTCCCCAGGTTATAGCATGTGACTATCCAAGACCCCAGGTTATAGCATGTGACTGTCCAAGACCCCAGGTTATAGCATGTGACTGTCCAAGTCCCCAGGTTATAGCATGTGACTATCCAAGACCCCAGGTTATAGCATGTGACTATCCAAGGCCCCAGGTTATAGCATGTGACTATCCAAGGCCCCAGGTTATAGCATGTGGCTATCCAAGACCCCAAGTTATAGCATGTGACTGTCCAAGGCCCCAAGTTATAGCATGTGACTGTCCAAGGCCCCAGGTTATAGCATGTGACTGTCCAAGACCCCAGGTTATAGCATGTGACTATCCAAGGCCCCAGGTTATAGCATGTGACTATCCAAGGCCCCAGGTTATAGCATGTGACTATCCAAGACCCCAGGTTATAGCATGTGACTATCCAAGGCCCCAAGTTGTAGCATGTGACTATCCAAGACCCCAAGTTATAGCATGTGACTGTCCAAGACCCCAAGTTATAGCATGTGACTATCCAAGTGTAGCGCCCGCGTCCCTGCCTGCTGCCAGACAGGGACGTCGCTCTCCTCACCTGCGCTCAGCGTCCTCAGTGCTCCCAGCCTCCTCTGCGCCTCTGGCATCCTCGGCGTCCTCCTTCCGCCCTGCTGGTCCCGCGCGCTCCTTCCCTGCTGCTGGCCTTAGGGTGCGCGCCCGCACCCTCCCCCGCTCTTAAAGGAGCCGCGCGCATTTTCCAAATCAGTCTCCAGCCAATGCTGGTGGACTCCACCCTATATTAAGGGCTTCCTCCTTAATGGAGGTGCCCGATCAATGTTGTTTCTGTGCAGTCTAACTCTGCTTCAGCCATCAGCTCCTGTTTCCAGTTGCCTGCCTGTTACCTGTCTGTTTGCCTGTCGGCCATCTGACTGCAGCTCTATCCAGAGGTTCGGACATCTTCAGCAGAGATCCCCGGCTGTTGCCTGCTCACCTGGGAGCGATCATCTGCCATCCGACTGCAGCTCTATCCAGAGGTTCGGACATCATCTGCGGAGATCCCCGGCTATTGCAGAGACTCTTGCCTGCTCACCTGGGAGCGATCATCTGCCATCCGACTGCAGCTCTATCTAGAGGTTCGGACATCATCAGCAGAGATCCCCGGCTATTCCAGAGACTCTTGCCTGCTCACCAGGGAGCGATCATCTGTCATCCGACTGCAGCCTACCAGGAGGCTCCACCAGCTCAGGTCGTATATGCCTGTTTGTCTAGAGACTGCCTTGGTCACTTACCGTGACAAACCTGCCTGTCCAGAGACTGCCCTGGTCACTTGCCGTGACAACCTGCCTGCCCAGAGACTACCCTGGTCACTTGCCGTGACAAACCTGCCTGCCCAGAGACTGCCCTGGTCACTTGCCGTGACAACCTGCCTGTCCAGAGACTGCCCTGGTCACTTGCCGTGACAACCTGCCTGTCCAGAGACTGCCCTGGTCACTTGCCGTGACAACCTGCCTGTTCAGAGACTGCCCTGGTCACTTGCCGTGACAACCTGCCTGTCCAGAGACTGCCCAGGTCACTTGCCGTGACAACCTGCCTGTCCAGAGACTTCCTTGGTCACTTATTGTGACAACCTGCCTGCCCAGAGACTGCCCTGGTCACTTGCCGTGACAACCTGCCTGTCCAGAGACTGCCCAGGTCACTTGCCGTGACAACCTGCCTGTCCAGAGACTGCCCAGGTCACTTGCCGTGACAACCTGCCTGTCCAGAGACTTCCTTGGTCACTTATTGTGACAACCTGCCTGTCCAGAGACTGCCTGGCTAATTGCCGTGATTCCCTGTCCTATTCCCGGATGCCACCCGCTCTCTTGCAAGTAAATTGTCTTGTATAATAAAGCTTAGTGGTTCCACCAACCAGACCCGTTTCCGTCAGTGGTTCCACCTACCAGACCCGTTACAGTTTGCTCGGGCCATGGAACCCGGTGGCACCCAAACCCCTTCACTTCCGGAACTGTGTCATGAGCTGTCTCGCCAGAGGTCTCAACAGGAGGCTATCCTGGGTCACCTGCGGAACGTCAATTCCCGCTTGGACACTCTGAATCCATCACCAGCAACCACCGCTGGAGCCATGACTCATAATCCGGCAGTCCCGCTGACTCCCAATTCCGTGGTTTCCATTCCCGGTCCCCGACTTTCAGCTCCTCCTAGGTATGGAGGCGACCCTGTTATGGCTCGGGGTTTCATTAACCAGTGCACCCTGCATTTCGAACTCCTGGCACACCAGTTTAATTCTGACCGGGCCAAAATTGCCTTCATCATGTCCCATCTCACCGGAGAGGCTCTGGCCTGGCTTAATCCTCTCTGGGAGAGAGAAGATCCTCTGGTGTCAGACCTGCCTGCTTTTCTCTCGGCCTTCCGGAGGGTATTCGACGAACCTGGACGGAAGACCTCCTCTGCATCATCTCTGTTGCGTCTCCGTCAGGGAAGTCTCACCGTTGGTCAATATGCCAGACGGTTCCGTACTCTAGCCTCAGAACTGGCTTGGGACAATGAAGCTCTAATTTCGGTCTTCTGGGAGGGTCTGTCCGGCCGTATTAAAGACGAACTTGCCGGTCGGGACATTCCAACCTCGCTTGATGATTTAATAAATCTTGCCAATCGGATTGATCTACGGTTCCAGGAACGAGCCAAAGAGGTCACCCGTGAAAAAAAGTTTCCTCATTTAACCCCTTCCGTTTCTCCCCAGGTGCACACTGCTGAGCCTATGCAGGTCGACCAGACCAAGATGGTCAAAGCCCGTCAGGACTCACGCCGTGCCGAGAAAAGTTGCTTCTACTGCGGCAGTAAGGAGCACTGGATCCGAACCTGTCCGGAGAAGTCGGGAAACGCCTGTGTCTAGGTTCGCTCGGAGAGGTCAATCTAGACAAAAATAAATCCTCTTCATCTCTGCTGCTCTCGGTCTCAATTCTTCTCGGTAAGAACCGTTACTTCGAGATGGCCCAACTTGATTCTGGAGCAGCTGGAATCTCGTGTCACAGGCTCTAGTAGAGAAGTATCGCATTCCCACCAAACCTCTTGTTGAACCAGTATCTGTTGCTGCTGTGGATGGGGGTCTCCTACCTCGTCCCATCCGACTTATCACCGAAGCCATAACCCTGCAGGTGGGAATGTTGCATTCTGAGAGCATCTCATTTCATGTTCTGCCTGGACTCTCTCATGCTTTCTTACTAGGTCTGCCTTGGCTCCAAAAGCATGCACCTGTGCTTGACTGGCAGAATGGAGAGATTCTTCGCTGGGGACAGGACTGTCATAAAACGTGTCTGGTGCCTGTTCATCCCGTCTGTCCTTCTCCTACTCCTGCTAATCTACCAGGACTCCCGATTCCATATTGGTCATTTGCTGATGTCTTCAATAAAAAGGAAGCAGAGACATTACCCCCGCATAGACCATATGATTGCCCGATCGACCTGCTACCCGGTACCACGCCTCCCCGTGGGCGTATTTACCCGTTGTCCGCTGCTGAGACCAGGTCGATGTCCGAATATATCGAGGAGAACTTAGCAAAAGGATTCATCCGGAAATCTACCTCCCCAGCGGGAGCAGGTTTCTTCTTCGTAAAAAAGAAGGACGGATCTCTCCGTCCCTGTATTGACTACAGAGGCCTAAATTTGATCACGGTGAAGAATAAGTACCCTCTTCCGCTCATTCCAGAATTGTTTGATCGTCTTAGAGGGGCTAGAGTCTTCACCAAACTAGATCTTCGTGGAGCATACAACCTGGTTCGTATCCGTCGAGGAGATGAATGGAAGACGGCATTCAACACCCGGGACGGCCACTACGAGTACTTGGTGATGCCCTTTGGTCTCTGTAATGCTCCAGCAGTCTTTCAGGAGTTGGTCAATGACATCTTCCGGGACCTCCTCTACTCCTGCGTTGTGGTGTACCTTGACGACATCTTGGTCTTCTCTCCGGATCTTCAGTCTCACCGGAGGGATGTTCGTCAGGTTCTGCTCAGGCTCAGGCAGAATCACCTCTTCGCCAAATATGAGAAGTGCCTCTTTGAGCAGACATCGCTTCCGTTTCTGGGCTACATCATTTCTCAGACAGGCCTACGAATGGATCCGGAGAAATTGTCTGCCATCGAGAAGTGGCCCCGACCGGAGGGGTTGAAGGCCATTCAGCGGTTCCTGGGATTTGCCAACTATTACCGTCTCTTCATACCGCACTTCTCTTCCAGGACTGCGCCAATCTCCGCGCTCACCCGCAAGGATGCTAACCCCAAACAGTGGACGCCCGAAGCAGAGGAGGCCTTCCTTTCTCTAAAACAGGCCTTCTCTTCCGCTCCAGTGCTGCATCGCCCGGATGGCAACAAGCAGTTCTTCCTGGAGGTGGACGCTTCCTCTGCTGGAGCCGGAGCGGTACTTACCCAAAAAGCTTCATCCGGGAGGATGGTATCCTGCGGTTTCTTCTCCAAACTCTTCTCCTCCTCCGAGCGCAACTACTCCATAGGAGACCGAGAGTTATTGGCCATCAAGTTGGCATTGGAGGAGTGGCGTTACCTACTCGAAGGGGCTCTTCATCCGGTAATCATTTACACGGACCACAAGAATCTGGCATACCTCCAGCATGCCCAGAGACTTAACCCTCGCCAAGCCCGGTGGTCCTTGTTTTTTGCCCGCTTCGATTTTCTTTTGCATTTTCGCCCAGCTGACAAAAACATCAAGGCGGATGCCTTGTCTCGGTCTTTCCTGGTGTCGGATCTCGAGGAGGAACCTAAGCATATCATCGATCCCGCCAGAGTGATGCAGGTGGCTCCCGTGAGTTTAAATCGTCTCCCTCCTGGTAAGACGTTCGTATCAGAAACTGATCGGAAGAGAATCCTACATTGGGGTCATTCATCTAAACTCGCTGGCCACGCTGGTCAAAAAAAGACCCTCCAACTCATTACCCGGCATTATTGGTGGCCTACCCTGCACAAAGACGTAATAGACTTTGTTTCTGCCTGTGTTTCCTGTGCCCGCAACAAAGTTCCGAGACACCTGCCTACCGGCCGTCTTCTTCCGCTTCCTGTACCCGCTGCCCCCTGGCAGCATATAGCCATGGACTTCATTACTGATCTTCCCGTCTCTGCTGGTTGTACAGTCATTTGGGTGGTCACTGACCGCTTTTCCAAGATGGCTCACTTCATTCCTCTGCCAGGTCTTCCGTCTGCACCCGAGTTGGCTAAAGACTTTATCCGCCACATCTTCCGTCTTCATGGTCTGCCTCGTCACATTGTGTCGGATCGTGGGGTTCAGTTCACCTCACGTTTCTGGAGAGCCACTTGTAAGTTGCTAGACGTCACCCTGGATTTTTCCTCCGCTTACCACCCACAGTCCAATGGACAAGTTGAACGAATAAATCAGAATTTGACCAGTTATCTTCGACACTTCGTTAATGCCCACCATTCTGACTGGGTGGAGCTCCTGCCTTGGGCCGAATTCTCCTACAATAATCATGAGAGCGAATCTTCCACCAAGTCTCCGTTTTTTGTAGTCTTCGGTCAACACCCTCGGATCCCTGTCCCTGTTTCCATCTCTGTGGACAATCCAGCTGCGGAATCTCTGGTTAGAGAATTCTCCTCCATCTGGGAGAGTACCCGGTCCGCACTCATTCAGTCATCCGAGCGCATGAAAAGACATGCTGACAAAAAACGTCTGGATCCTCCTCAATTCCGTCCTGGGGACAAAGTCTGGCTTTCGTCCAAATATGTTCGACTCAAAATTCCGTCCTACAAGTTAGGTCCTCGGTTCATCGGTCCTTTTGAGATCATCAGTCAGATCAACCCGGTGTCCTATAAATTGAAACTCCCGGTCAATTTGCGAATTCCTAATTCTTTTCATGTATCTCTCCTCAAACCTGTGGTTCTTAACTCTTTTTTTAAGTCTACAGGTACACCTCCTGCTCCAGTGTCTGCTGATGATGAATTTGAGGTAGAGAACATTCTGGCCACAAAAAGGGTAGGAAAAAAGACTTATTTTTTGGTGGATTGGAAGGGGTTTGGTCCTGAGGAGAGAACCTGGGAGCCTCGGGAGAACATCCATGCCCCTCTTATCCTAGCTAAATTTCTTTCTGGCCTAAAGAAGGGGGGGCCTAGAGGGGGGGGTACTGTAGCGCCCGCGTCCCTGCCTGCTGCCAGACAGGGACGTCGCTCTCCTCACCTGCGCTCAGCGTCCTCAGTGCTCCCAGCCTCCTCTGCGCCTCTGGCATCCTCGGCGTCCTCCTTCCGCCCTGCTGGTCCCGCGCGCTCCTTCCCTGCTGCTGGCCTTAGGGCGCGCGCCCGCACCCTCCCCCGCTCTTAAAGGAGCCGCGCGCATTTTCCAAATCAGTCTCCAGCCAATGCTGGTGGACTCCACCCTATATTAAGGGCTTCCTCCTTAATGGAGGTGCCCGAGCAATGTTGTTTCTGTGCAGTCTAACTCTGCTTCAGCCATCAGCTCCTGTTTCCAGTTGCCTGCCTGTTACCTGTCTGTTTGCCTGTCGGCCATCTGACTGCAGCTCTATCCAGAGGTTCGGACATCTTCAGCAGAGATCCCCGGCTGTTGCCTGCTCACCTGGGAGCGATCATCTGCCATCCGACTGCAGCTCTATCCAGAGGTTCGGACATCATCTGCGGAGATCCCCGGCTATTGCAGAGACTCTTGCCTGCTCACCTGGGAGCGATCATCTGCCATCCGACTGCAGCTCTATCTAGAGGTTCGGACATCATCAGCAGAGATCCCCGGCTATTCCAGAGACTCTTGCCTGCTCACCAGGGAGCGATCATCTGCCATCCGACTGCAGCCTACCAGGAGGCTCCACCAGCTCAGGTCGTATATGCCTGTTTGTCTAGAGACTGCCTTGGTCACTTACCGTGACAAACCTGCCTGTCCAGAGACTGCCCTGGTCACTTGCCGTGACAACCTGCCTGCCCAGAGACTACCCTGGTCACTTACCGTGACAAACCTGCCTGTCCAGAGACTGCCCTGGTCACTTGCCGTGACAACCTGCCTGTCCAGAGACTGCCCTGGTCACTTGCCGTGACAACCTGCCTGTCCAGAGACTGCCCTGGTCACTTGCCGTGACAACCTGCCTGTTCAGAGACTGCCCTGGTCACTTGCCGTGACAACCTGCCTGTCCAAAGACTGCCCAGGTCACTTGCCGTGACAACCTGCCTGTCCAGAGACTTCCTTGGTCACTTATTGTGACAACCTGCCTGCCCAGAGACTGCCCTGGTCACTTGCCGTGACAACCTGCCTGTCCAGAGACTGCCCAGGTCACTTGCCGTGACAACCTGCCTGTCCAGAGACTGCCCAGGTCACTTGCCGTGACAACCTGCCTGTCCAGAGACTTCCTTGGTCACTTATTGTGACAACCTGCCTGTCCAGAGACTGCCTGGCTAATTGCCGTGATTCCCTGTCCTATTCCCGGATGCCACCCGCTCTCTTGCAAGTAAATTGTCTTGTATAATAAAGCTTAGTGGTTCCACCAACCAGACCCGTTTCCGTCAGTGGTTCCACCTACCAGACCCGTTACACCAAGAATCTCTCTCAGGCAAAACTAACAGGTCAAGGAAATTCTTATCCTCTCTTGCTGACAACTTTATCTTCCAAAAGGTAGGAGAGAAAACAAGGGGATCTGCTACCTTGGATCTAATCCTTATAAACAGGGAAGAAATGGTTGAGGAGGTAAGAGTGGCTGGGACTCTAGGAGGTAGCGACCATGCTATTTTAGAATTTTGGATAACAAGAGGAGGAAGACCTGTGAAGCCTCAGACGTCAAGGTTAGATTTCAGAAAGGCAGATTTTAAGGGACTCAGAAAGAGAATTGGAGGGATCCAATGGCTGGATATCCTTAAGGACAAAAATGTCCAGGAAGGATGGGAAATCTTGAAAAATGAGATTCTCAAAGCACAATTGTTAACAATTCCGAAAAGAGTGAAGAATGGAAGCATTTAAGGAAACCAGGATGGATGAACACAGAACTTAAACACATGCTAAAAAGGAAGAAAGAAATGTTTATCAAATGGAAAGAGGGAGGCATATCTAAAGAAGAATATAATGCCGTCTGCAGGACCTGCAGGGCACAAATCAGATTATCTAAAGCTGACAATGAATTAAGGCTTGCAAGTGACATCAAAAGCAACAAAAAAGGATTTTGGGGATACGTCAAAAGTAAAAGAAAAGTCAAAGATGCTATAGGATTTTTACAGGATGAAAATGATGAAATGGTAAGACAGGATGTTGAGAAGGCTGAACTTTTAAATTCCTATTTTGCATCTGTTTTCTCTCAGAAAGGAAATGTAATATCAACTGATCTTCACTGTCCTATTAAAGGAATAGAAGAATCCAGGATATCTATAAACAGAAAGACAGTGAGGAAACACTTAGCTAACATAAATGAATTCAAGTCTCCAGGTCCAGATGAATTACACCCCAGGGTACTGAAGGAGATAGCAGAAGAAATTCTTGGAGAACAGGAGAAGTCCCAGAAGACTGGAGAAGAGCAAATGTTGTTCCTATCTTCAAAAAGGGGAAGAAGGTGGACCCAGGGAACTACAGGCCGGTGAGTCTGACTTCTATACCAGGAAAGATCTTTGAACAAATTATTAAAGAACATGTATGCAAGTACCTGGATAAGAATGAAGTGATTAAACAGAGTCAGCATGGGTTTGTAACTAATAAGTCATGTCAGACTAACTTAATTTCCTTCTATGACAGAATCACTGACTGGGTGGATCAGGGAAATGTTGTAGATATAGTATATCTCGACTTCAGCAAAGCATTTGACAAAGTATCTCACACAATCCTTATTGAAAAAATGACTAAGTATGGAATGGACAAGGCAACTGTTAGGTGGATTCATAACTGGCTTAGTGATCGGACCCAAACAGTGGTCGTAAATGGCTGCACATCCAGTTGGAAGAGTGTCTCAAGTGGGGTACCACAAGGCTCTGTTTTGGGCCCTGTATTGTTCAACATCTTTATCAATGATTTAGATGAAGGAATTGAGGGTAAACTGATCAAATTTGCTGATGACACAAAGCTAGGAGGGGTAGCTAATACTAGAGAAGAGAGAGAGAGGATTCAATAAGATATAAATAAACTGGAGCAGTGGGCAGCAAGTAACAGAATGGATTTTAACAGGGAAAAATGCAAAGTACTACATCTGGGCAATAAAAATGAAAAAAGCATATACAAAATGGGAGGAATAGGGCTAAGTAACAGCACATGTGAAAAAGACTTGGGTATACTAATAGATCACAGACTGAACATGAGTCAACAGTGTGATGCAGCAGCAAAAAAGGCAAATACAATTCTAGGATGTATCAACAGAAGCATACAGTCTAGATCACGTGAGGTCATTATTCCCCTCTACTCCTCTTTGGTCAGACCTCATCTGGAATACTGTGTCCAGTTTTGGGCACCACATTTTAAAAAAGACATCAACAAACTGGAGCAAGTTCAGAGAAGAGCCACCAGAATGGTGACCGGTCTGCAAACCATGTCCTATGAGGAACGGTTGCAGGATTTGGGAATGTTTAGCTTGCAAAAAAGAAGACTGAGAGGAGACTTAATAGCTGTCTACAAATATCTCAAGGGCTGTCACATTGTAGAAGGATCATCTTTATTCTCATTTGCACAAGGAAAGACTAGAAGCAATGGGATGAAACTGAATGGGAGGAGACACAGATTAGATATTAGAAAAAACTTTTTGACAGTTAGGGTGATCAATGAGTGGAACAGGCTGCCACGAGAGGTGGTGAGTTCTCCTTCAATGGAAGTCTTCAAACAGAGGCTGGACAGACATCTGTCTAGGATGATTTAGAGAATCCTGCTTTGAGCAGGGGGTTGGACCAGAAGGCCCAGGAGGTCCCTTCCAACTCTACTATTCTATTATTCTAAGACCCCAGGTTATAGCATGTGACTATCCAAGACCCCAGGTTATAGCATGTGACTGTCCAAGGCCCCAAGTTATAGCATGTGACTGTCCAAGGCCCCAGGTTATAGCATGTGACTATCCAAGGCCCCAGGTTATAGCATGTGACTATCCAAGACCCCAAGTTATAGCATGTGACTATCCAAGACCCCAGGTTATAGCATGTGACTGTCCAAGACCCCAGGTTATAGCATGTGACTGTCCAAGGCCCCAGGTTATAGCATGTGACTATCCAAGACCCCAAGTTATAGCATGTGACTGTCCAAGGCCCCAGGTTATAGCATGTGACTGTCCAAGGCCCCAGGTTATAGCATGTGACTATCCAAGACCCCAAGTTATAGCATGTGACTATCCAAGACCCCAGGTTATAGCATGTGACTGTCCAAGGCCCCAGGTTATAGCATGTGACTGTCCAAGGCCCCAGGTTATAGCATGTGACTATCCAAGACCCCAAGTTATAGCATGTGACTATCCAAGACCCCAGGTTATAGCATGTGACTATCCAAGACCCCAGGTTATAGCATGTGACTGTCCAAGGCCCCAGGTTATAGCATGTGACTGTCCAAGGCCCCAGGTTATAGTTTGCCACTTTCTTAAGAAGCCGAGTTGTAATGTGTTACTGTCTCTGACTCCGACTGATGTGAGAATCATTATCAGATGTTAATCGTGTAGAAATATTCGGGCTGCCCCTAAACATGGCAGCGGAGACAGCGCGAGCAATTACCGTCTGTACATACAGGGACCGGGACGTCGCCAATTTATATCTCCCTCTAAACTCAGCAGAAACGAGCGGAGGCTCCGAACAAAAGAGAAGCGCCAGATCTTCTATCGAGAGCGACGACTGCTCACTGAGATAATTAGTCATTTAAAGAGAAAAGTAACAAAGTTTTACTGGAAAATTGGTTTCATGTTCAATGTTTATCAAAAACAAGCTGGAAAATAAATAATCAGTTTAATATCCCCCGCGGTGCGCACCGGGGAGAGCGGCGACCAGAGGCGAGCTCAGTAGTCGGCAGCCGAGCCGCCGTTCTGCACGCACACGACTCTTCCTTACACACCTTCATTTATTAGTGATATGAGAAAAGCGTTACAAGCAGCAAACAGCTTTCATCACACTTCTGATGGGACGGGAGCGCGCCTGAGCGTTACATGACACGCAGGAATAAAGAACCATCCTACAGTGAAGATCAGCGGGATGTGGGGAAAATAAATCTTCAGCAGAGTGTGAATTCTGTCCTGGAGGCTTCCCTCCAAAATTAGCGCCACATGTTATTTCTGGTCCTGCAGCTCTGCTAAAGTCTCTTCATTGCAGCTGCAGTACCATGCATGGACAGGTGTGGCGCTGTCTCTGGAGACGCAGCCGTGATTTTCAGACCTGATAATTGGTTGCGGTCTTATGTCTATCTCTACTGAGGGCGGTTTTACTAGTCCCACGTTCCCAGTCTAAGCACAGACCAGAATCCCAGACCGGCCGCAGAACTCAGAGTGGATTAGTTGGGTCAGGACTGGACATCACAGTCTGTATTCAGACCAGAATGCCGGACCGGCCGCAGAACTCGGAGTGGATTAGTTGGGTCAGGACTGGACATCACAGTCTGTATTCAGACCAGAATGCCGGACCAGCCGCAGAACTCGGAGTGGATTAGTTGGGTCAGGACTGGACATCACAGTCTGTATTCAGACCAGAACGCCGGACCAGCCGCAGAACTCAGAGTGGATTAGTTGGGTCAGGACTGGACATCACAGTCTGTATTCAGACCAGAACGCCGGACCGGCCGCAGAACTCGGAGCAGATTAGTGGGGTCAGGACTGGACATCACAGTCTGTATTCAGACCAGAACGCCGGACTGGCCGCAGAACTCGGAGCGGATTAGTTGGGTCAGGACTGGACATCACAGTCTGTATTCAGACCAGAATCCCAGACCGGCCGCAGAACTCGGAGCGGATTAGTTGGGTCAGGACTGGACATCACAGTCTGTATTCAGACCAGAACGCCGGACTGGCCGCAGAACTCGGAGCGGATTAGTTGGGTCAGGACTGGACATCACAGTCTGTATTCAGACCAGAACGCCGGACCAGCCGCAGAACTCGGAGCAGATTAGTTGGGTCAGGACTGGACATCACAGTCTGTATTCAGACCAGAACGCCGGACCGGCCGCAGAACTCGGAGCGGATTAGTTGGGTCAGGACTGGACATCACAGTCTGTATTCAGACCAGAACGCCGGACCAGCCGCAGAACTCGGAGCGGATTAGTTGGGTCAGGACTGGACATCACAGTCTGTATTCAGACCAGAACGCCGGACCAGCCGCAGAACTCGGAGCGGATTAGTTGGGTCAGGACTGGACATCACAGTCTGTATTCAGACCAGAACGCCGGACCAGCCGCAGAACTCGGAGCGGATTAGTTGGGTCAGGACTGGACATCACAGTCTGTATTCAGACCAGAACGCCGGACCAGCCGCAGAACTCGGAGCAGATTAGTTGGGTCAGGACTGGACATCACAGTCTGTATTCAGACCAGAACGCCGGACCAGCCGCAGAACTCGGAGCGGATTAGTTGGGTCAGGACTGGACATCACAGTCTGTATTCAGACCAGAACGCCGGACCAGCCGCAGAACTCGGAGCAGATTAGTTGGGTCAGGACTGGACATCACAGTCTGTATTCAGACCAGAACGCCGGACCAGCCGCAGAACTCGGAGCGGATTAGTTGGGTCAGGACTGGACATCACAGTCTGTATTCAGACCAGAACGCCGGACTGGCCGCAGAACTCGGAGCGGATTAGTTGGGTCAGGACTGGACATCACAGTCTGTATTCAGACCAGAACGCCGGACTGGCCGCAGAACTCGGAGCGGATTAGTTGGGTCAGGACTGGACATCACAGTCTGTATTCAGACCAGAATGCCGGACCAGCCGCAGAACTCGGAGCAGATTAGTGGGGTCAGGACTGGACATCACAGTCTGTATTCAGACCAGAACGCCGGACTGGCCGCAGAACTCGGAGCGGATTAGTTGGGTCAGGACTGGACATCACAGTCTGTATTCAGACCAGAATGCCGGACCAGCCGCAGAACTCGGAGCGGATTAGTTGGGTCAGGACTGGACATCACAGTCTGTATTCAGACCAGAACGCCGGACCGGCCGCAGAACTCGGAGCGGATTAGTTGGGTCAGGACTGGACATCACAGTCTGTATTCAGACCAGAATCCCAGACCGGCCGCAGAACTCGGAGCGGATTAGTTGGGTCAGGACTGGACATCACAGTCTGTATTCAGACCAGAATGCCGGACCGGCCGCAGAACTCGGAGCGGATTAGTTGGGTCAGGACTGGACATCACAGTCTGTATTCAGACCAGAATGCCGGACCAGCCGCAGAACTCGGAGCGGATTAGTTGGGTCAGGACTGGACATCACAGTCTGTATTCAGACCAGAATGCCGGACCAGCCGCAGAACTCGGAGCGGATTAGTTGGGTCAGGACTGGACATCACAGTCTGTATTCAGACCAGAACGCCGGACCGGCCGCAGAACTCGGAGCGGATTAGTTGGGTCAGGACTGGACATCACAGTCTGTATTCAGACCAGAATGCCGGACCGGCCGCAGAACTCGGAGCGGATTAGTTGGGTCAGGACTGGACATCACAGTCTGTATTCAGACCAGAACGCCGGACCGGCCGCAGAACTCGGAGCGGATTAGTTGGGTCAGGACTGGACATCACAGTCTGTATTCAGACCAGAATGCCGGACCGGCCGCAGAACTCGGAGCGGATTAGTTGGGTCAGGACTGGACATCACAGTCTGTATTCAGACCAGAACGCCGGACTGGCCGCAGAACTCGGAGCGGATTAGTTGGGTCAGGACTGGACATCACAGTCTGTATTCAGACCAGAACGCCGGACCGGCCGCAGAACTCGGAGCGGATTAGTTGGGTCAGGACTGGACATCACAGTCTGTATTCAGACCAGAAGCCGGACCGGCCGCAGAACTCGGAGCGGATTAGTTGGGTCAGGACTGGACATCACAGTCTGTATTCAGACCAGAACGCCGGACCGGCCGCAGAACTCGGAGCGGATTAGTTGGGTCAGGACTGGACATCACAGTCTGTATTCAGACCAGAATGCCGGACCGACCGCAGAACTCGGAGCGGATTAGTTGGGTCAGGACTGGACATCACAGTCTGTATTCAGACCACGAATGTCCGACTTGTGAAACGGCCATAGATCTCCGGTTTGTAGCGATATATCGAGATCTTGGATTTTCCCTTCTGGGGTTTGTGCATACAATGTCTTTTAGACACCGACATCCCCCCGGGCTCGTCACGCATCTTCTTTGGTGACTCTGCGGTCATATCTACGGGGACTCAATCTTTATTACTTGTATGAAATAGTGATCGGCTCCTAAGCAGACGCCCCCTGAAGAACGGTCGGATCACTGCTTTACCCCGCTCGGATATTTATAAGCCTGAAAGAGAAGTGGTCTGCACACACCCTAACATGTCCTCCGGGAGCCAGAAAATGGGGAGTCATAACTGGAGATCCAGGTGAGGGGCAGCGCCCGATTGTATGAGACCCACAGGGTGGAACGTCCAAAAATACTCCGAGTCCTAAAGGCTGCAATTCTGCCCTGTTCACATGGCGGATACTCGGAAGAGCTTCACCTCGACCAGACGTCTGCACAATACTGTCGTGGTTGAAATTGTTGGCACCTTTGAAATTGTTCCAGAAAATGAAGTATTTCTCCCAGAAAATGATTACAGTTACGCGTGTTTTGTTATACACAGGTTTATTTCCTACGTGTATTGGAACAACAAAAAAAACAGGGAAAAATGGCAAATTGGACATAATTTCACACAAAGCTCCAAAACTGGGCAGGACAAAATTGTTGTCAACTTTCCAAAAGTGATGCTTGTTCTAACTCACCTGTTGCAAGTAACAGGTATGGGCAATGTGAAAATTATACCTGAAGCCAAATAAAAATGGAAGAACTTGACTCAATCTGTCACGATCCATTTTTGGATTTGTGGCAGATTTGGTACCATTGAATTAAATCTTTTTTCCTTTCAGTTCAGCGGGGGTTAAATGTCAGTTTTTCCCCCGCTGGCAAGTTAGTGTAATTGCATTGCTGCTGGGTCAGCTGATATGGGTGGTGACCACTCCCACCATCCTTTATAAGGTCACTTGATGCATCAGCTGACTGTCGGTGTTAGAGCAATCTGCAGTGATTAAGCTGGAGTAAGGAGCTCTCTGGCTGCAGTGGTGCTTCTGTTGACTTCGCTTTTCTGGAGCCTTTAATCTGCTGTGCGGTGCTTTGCAGTAGAGAAAGCTAAGTGTGGTGTTTTTGTTGCCTTGTCCCTTTGGTGTTTGTCACTTCCTCCTGTGTTTATTACCTGCAGAGGAGAGGCTAGTGCTCCTTGCCGGCCAGTGCACTAGCCAGGGCAGTTATAGGTGACAACTAGGGACGAGGTACCCTGACGGCGGAGGGGGAAGGACCTGCATAGGGCATTAGGGGTGTGCAGGGACAGGCTCAGGTTTAAGCTCAGGTGGTGACATCCTTCATTCCCTATTGGTAGGGCCTTCCTCCCCCGATTACATCCCCGTTGTGTGTTGTGCCATTAGCTGACCGACCATCCGTTGGGTCGTGCCACACCGTGACACAATCTTTGCATTGTGTGTATGAGAGACCTGGAGCAGTTTGTTAGGGTGAGTTTCCACGGTCAGGAAACGCTGCGTGTTTGGCGCTGTGCGCTGGCGCAGCGCCAAACACGCAGCGTCCAGATGTTACAGCATAGTGGAGGGGATTTCAAGAAATCCCGTCTCCACTATGTGTAACAACACGCAGGCGGGAGACCTGCGTAAACGGACATGTGGCGCTCTTTTCAGACCGCAGCATGTCCTAGCGTGTTGCGGCGACGGTGCGTCGCCGCAACAGAATTTAACACAGGGCTATGTAGCCCTGCGTTCTTTCCGGAGGTGTTCCGGAGGTGTCCTGAACACCTCCGGAAAGAGCGCGCGTCAGAAAGGGGGCGGGGCTTAGACGGTGCGGAATTTCCGCTCCGTCCAAAGCGCTGTGGTTCCGGACCGTGGAACCACAGCCTAAGAAGAGACCAAGATCTCGCTGAGAGGAGTAGGAAGCTTGTTGATGGCTACAGGAAGTAATTGATTGGAGTTATTTATTCCAAAGGCGGGGACCAAATATTAAGATGAGGGTGCCAACAATTTTGTCCAGTCCAGTTTTCGGGGTTTTGTGTGAAGTTATGTTCAATTTGCCAATTTTTGCTCTTTTTGTGCATTGTTCCAATACACACAAAGGAAACAAACATGTGCATAACAAAACTTGTGTAAGGCTAGTTTCACACTAGCATATGGCTGCGCTGCGGAGGGCTGCGGACTTCTTCCGTGAAGCTCCGCCCACCGCCGCACCTACTCAGGTCAGCTCCGCTTATGTCTGCATGTGGCCTGCGTACCTATATTTCACATTAGGTACGCAGGCCATGCAGATGTATGCGGATGCCGCATGCGTCGTCTTGATGGTGCGGCGACCGCAACAAAATGCAACATGTTGCATTTAGCGCAGGTCGCCGCACCGTCAAAACGACGCATGCGGCATCCGCATACATCTGCATGGCCTGCGTACCTAATGTGAAATATAAGTACGCAGGCCACATGCAGGCCGCTTGCAGACATAGGTGGAGCTGACCGGAGAAGGTTCGGCGGTGGGTGGACATTCACGGAGGAAGTCCGCAGCTGCCTTTCCTTCAGGAGCTACTCTCTGCTCCTCACTCCTCCTCTCCCTCTAGCAGACTCCTTCCAGAAGCTTCTCAGACCACTGTCACACTCTCTGACTCCTTCCTACTCTCTTTCTTCACCCACACCCTCTAATTAGTCCCTGCCTGGCCTTGAGAGGTCTGGTGTTGTGTGTGAGTGTGTGAAACCTGGCAATGCCCCTTCCTTACATGAGAGCGGAGCACCACACCTCTGGTTGAGGTGCAGTACCTCTGTGGTGACTGAACCCTCAGGAGCGCCACATTAGCATACAGCAGGATCCATGGAGCAAGTCATGGCTTCTGCTGGAGATTATGTTATTATCTTCAATGGAAAACAGAGCGGTGTAAGATGGACCTGATGCTTCTGGTTTGGGTGGCAACCTAAGTCACGGGTCATCAGGTGTTTACATGAGGCTGTAGTGATATGTCTGCGTAGGCGCTGGTCCTCCAATGAAAATGTTTCACTTCTTGTAGAGATCTGATTTGCCAGTCATGAGAAATCTATCATAGAAGTCGTATGGCATCCTGGAGTACTTCCCGAGACATTGTCAAAATGGACAATGAAAATGTCTGCACACTTTCTGGCACCATTATGTTTTTGGACTTATGTTTGGCACCACAATGTATGACGATGATCACCATTAATCTGAGCTGATTCAGTAGACTTACCTTAAGGTTAATCATATAATATAATACATTAGACACAGCTGAGCCGACGTCTCCGAAATCTTCATATAAAATGATGGGATGGAGAGGTGTAATAAGCTGGGAGAGGAGGACGTGCTGCCTCGTCAGTAAGGATAGAAAAGGAGACCGTTCTCTGCCACATCGGGAAACACAAAGCTGAATTATCCGCCGCTCCGAGAACTTCTCCTAGAATAATCACCATTGATCAACCCCAGAAAGTCCACAAATCACGCGGGAGCAGAGGGCTGCCCATGGGCGAGTGTTTCTCATGCTTGTGGTAATCAAATTCAGTTTATCTAAGAGACAGAAGTTCAGACAGGTTTCTCACGGTATTCAACCCTTTATTGAACCATAAAATAGCGTATATAGGGAAATCAATAAGGTTACGGAGAGGAGAGCCACCGGCTGATATGAGAGCGCAATGATTATCCATAGGGCTGTCATCTTAGGATGAGAAATATATTCCATATAATATGAAAATGTGTTGTAGATACTTGTTATTATTTATGCTGCATTTTACTCAATAATGGTTTTATGTCCTTGAAATCCGAGGTCTTTGTTCTCAGGTAATATGCTCCATAACTCAAGAGTACCAAGTCAGGGAGCGGAAGGTGCAGTGTGAAACTCAGCGACTGGACATGTAAAGGGTCTAAAACTAAATTATGGGGTTCCAACATAAAGGGCTTCAAGATATTTTAAATGTGGACAAACCTCCTGATGTTGGTGGAATCAGACGACAATGCCTCCGACTCATATCATGCTGAAGATAAGGATCAGGCGCCCTCCATAAGCCTCTGCTGGATAAGTCTTGCATCAGATTTCTCTACTTTCCTGTAGAGAGTTCTGGAATGTTCTGTAGAGTTCCCCTCTATGGAGGAGTTGGGAGAGGCAGGTGTCCACAATATGAGCGCTCACAATCCATAAGGAAGGATTATTGGAACGGGAGAGGTAGGTGTCCACCACATGGGCGCTCGCAACCCATAAGGAAGGATTATTGGAATCGGGAGAGGTAGGTGTCCACCATATGGGCGCTCGCAACCCATAAGGAAGGATTATTGGAGTCGGGAGAGGAAGGTGTCCACCATATGAGCGCCGTAACCCATAAGGAAGGATTATTGGAATCGGAAGAGGTAGGTGTCCACCATATGGGCGCTCGCAACCCATAAGGAAGGATTATTGGAATCGGGAGAGGTAGGTATCTACCATATGGGCACTCGCAACCCATAAGGAAGGATTATTGGAGTCGGGAGAGGAAGGTGTCCACCATCTGAGCGCTCGCAACCCATAAGGAAGGATTATTGGAATCGGGAGAGGTAGGTGTCCACCATATGGGCGCTCGCAACCCATAAGGAAGGATTATTGGAATCGGGAGAGGTAGGTGTCTACCATATGGGCGCTCGCAACCCATAAGGAAGGATTATTGGAGTCGGGAGAGGAAGGTGTCCACCATATGAGCGCCGTAACCCATAAGGAAGGATCATTGGAATCGGAAGAGGTAGGTGTCCACCATATGAGCGCTCGCAACCCATAAGGAAGGATTATTGGAATCGGGAGAGGTAGGTGTCCACCATATGGGCGCTCGCAACCCATAAGGAAGGATTATTGGAATCGGGAGAGGTAGGTGTCCACCACATGGGCGCTCGCAACCCATAAGGAAGGATTATTGGAATCAGAAGAGGTAGGTGTCCACCATATGAGTGCTCGCAACCCATAAGGAAGGATTATTGGAATCGGGAGAGGTAGGTGTCCACCATATGGGCGCTCGCAACCCATAAGGAAGGGTTATTGGAATCGGGAGAGGTAGGTGTCCACCACATGGGCGCTCACAACCCATAAGGAAGGATTATTGGAATCGGGAGAGGTAGGTGTCCACCACATGGGTGCTCGCCAACCCATAAGGAAGGATTATTGGAGTCGGGAGAGGCATGTGTCCACCACATGAACGCTTGTCAACCCATAAGGAAGGATTATTGGAGTCGGGAGAGGTAGGTGTCCACCATATGGGTGCTCGTCAACCTATAAGGAAGGATTATTGAGTCGGGAGAGGCAGGTGTCCACCATATGGGTGCTCGTCAACCCATAAGGAAGGATTATTGGAGTCAGGAGAGGCAGGTGTCCACCATATTGGTGCTCGTCAACCCATAAGGAAGGATTATTGGAGTCAGGAGAGGCAGGTGTCCACCACATGAACGCTTGTCAACCCATAAGGAAGGATTATTGGAGTCGGGAGAGGAAGGTGTCCACCATATGGGTGCTCGTCAACCCATAAGGAAGGATTATTGGAGTCAGGAGAGGCAGGTGTCCACCATATGGGTGCTCGTCAACCCATAAGGAAGGATTATTGGAGTCAGGAGAGGCAGGTGTCCACCACATGAACGCTTGTCAACCCATAAGGAAGGATCATTGGAGTCGGGAGAAGAAGGTGTCCACCATATGGGTGCTCGTCAACCAATAAGAAAGGATTATTGTCATCAATAGGATCTTTCCATACACAGCACAGAGACATATAACAGATCATACTGGAATCAGCCGACCAGTGGAATACATTTTATATGTGGTTACCTTGTAAACGCTAAAGAGAAACCCACTTATTATTTTCTCAAGAAAAGTTTGTGTGAGTTGTGTTGAGCGAGTGTGAAATTAATCCTGATTCTACAGAGATCACAAAAGATCACATTACTAGTCTCCATGGTCCCGTCGCTAGGGATCTGATTATTGCTACGAACAATTTACAGAACCCCTTTGAATCTCTGCTTTTTCTCCTTCTTCACAAAGAAATGGAAATTCTCATTATAATCTAAGATGACTTTCAACCAACCTGAGTGTGAGGCCTCTTTCACACATCCGTTTTTTCCCTTCAGTCACAATCCGTCGTTTTGTGAAAAAAAAGGATCCTGCAATTGTTGCTGCAGGATCCGTTTTTTTCTCATAGACTTGTATTAGCGACGGATTGTGACGGATGGCCACACGTTTCATCCGTCTTTTGACGGATCAGTTGAAAAATCTTTGTCCATCGGCTGGATACAACGGACTCTGGAACGTTTTTTGGGTACGTCGAAAAGACGTACAATGACGGATCCAGAGCCATCCGTCGTCGGCTATTGTGGTAGCCTATGGGCGCAGGATCCGTCATAAGACGGATTCCAGCGACAAATTCCGTTTTTTCACACTGAGCATGCCCAGAAAATTCCTATTGCTTTATTTTAACCCCTACAGCCATTCTGGCACATAAAAATCTCTCTCTCTCTCTCTCTCTCCTTGTAACAGTTCTTATCAGAATTCTTTCTCCTCTTATGAGCCACTTCTTCCTCCCTGGCTCCTGCTCGTCGCTGTTTGCTATCAAAGCCATGAAGAGCAGGAATCTATCTCTATGTGATGTGGAGCACCCGCCAGAGCAGTGGTATACCCGGGCCGGGTCAGACAGTTCTTCAAGGGGAAGTGTCACGGCAGCAATGACCCGGTCCATGGCCCTGGGCGTCCAAGAAGAGGGATAGTGAAAAATGGATAATAAAGTTTGTAATAAAGTGTTTGTGATGCCACCCGTGGTATTTGGTCAGGGGACCGATGCTGCAATGCAGATCCTCTGGGACGATGATAGGGCAGCAAAGGTGGTTAAGCTCTCCACAGGTAGAGCTGTGTCCCAGGGCAGTTAGGATGTTAAAGGTGACATTGGTGGTGAGTGTGGTGCAAGACAGGTGGAGGAATGATTCAGAGGACACAGCAGGGTGCAGTTTCCAACGTTTTACTCACAGTTCTTGTATACACAGATGCCCGCTTGGTGCCGTGTCCTTCAGATGAGGGACCCAGCAAACTCCAGGTAGATCAGGATACATCTTTCCAGGACTCCCTTCAGTGTGTACCTCTCCTGGCCGTCTCACTGCCCTGGCTTTCAGCCCTTCCTGACCAGCAACATCACAAACAATGTCCCAAGCCAGCAGCCGCGGACCTTGTCGGCCGACGTCCTCGAAGTTCCCTGGCTCCTATATGGCTGACTTTTCGGCAATTAATTGTGGATGAGGCTGGGGCACCTACAGATGCCCCTGCCTCTAGCTTGGAAGCTGAGTCTTGCAGTCCTCCACTAGTCTTTGGGGCCAGTTCCCCTACTGCGACCTGGTCCCTCCACCTCTGGATTCGGGCCCCACGGGTGACTTCAGCACTCTCCTTGCCCCTAGGAACCCTTCTGTCCTCCCGGGAGCTTCCTACAGCCTCCCCTCTCAATTCTCTCTCTGCAGCTTCTCTGCTGCACTCCTCCTTTGGTCTCCTCAGACCAACTCCAACTGTTCTTCCAGCTCTCTAAGCTCCTCCCCCTCTTCCAGCTTTCTCCACCCACTCCATAACACTCTTTCCTAGCCAGCCTGAGATGAGGCCCTCCTCCCTAGGGGTACGCCCAGGTGCCCTGACTGAACTAGTGTGTGTTGGGTGCGAGTGTTAGAGTCCTGGATAGTGCTCCCTCCTTACCTGGGAGTGGGATACCACACCTCTGGATGAGGTGCAGTACCTCTGTGGCGACTGGACCCTCAGGGGCGCCACAGATGAGCTGTGTGTAGAGGAAGTCATGGCAGCTGATCTCCAAGGAAAACTGGAGAAAATACAGGACACAGATCAAGTAATGAATGGCCAGATATAGTGTTACTCCTTGCGTACACACCAGACAGATTATTCTGGAAGGTAAAGTTATCCTAGCAGTCCTGAATCCAGAAGTCACTTTACTTGTGAGTCCAAGTGATCCATCCAAAAGCCCAAGAACAAATTGGAAACTTCTCATCTAATATCTGTTACAACAATTTATCAAAAAGAAACAAACCTTCTCCAGAAAAGAACATTTTAATGGAGTCTCCTCGTTCAATGAAACCTTCCTAGAATATAAAATCTAAAATAGAAAAAAAAGAAAATCTGAACTTCGACAGAAAGCGGAATGAAAAAGGAGCTGCAGCATGAGATCAAGACGATGTAAGGGCAAGAATACGACAACCCTAATTCACCTGCGCTATTGAAAGAAGACTCCATTGTAGCACAGAAAGGAACAGTAGTAGGTCTGTGAACTACTCCCAATGAAAGGACTGTCGACTGCGGCTCCCCAACCTCAAAGAGGGAGAAGCTTCACTGCAATGTGACATGTATACATAATGTATGATGGACCGGCCGCACGCAGCAACATTCCCATAAAGTGAGGAAACGTTACCCAGGACCCACTTTATCTTAGATTCTGTACTTCTCAATGTTATTTGTATCCTGTTAATTGTAGAATTAGTGGAGTCTCCAGCCTGAATACAAGTCCTGCAGGTCGGCATATATTCCCGCAGGTTGACTGCACGCGTGCCGACGTCTCGTCAGGACAATCTGACCGGCGTCCTATTAGGTTTTATGTGTATGTGACGCTGGCTCTCATTGCCACAGCCGAGCGTCCACCTGCCACAGACTCAGCCTGACTACAGGTCATTGGTCGCGGATCCACCCGAGTCCTGCAGGTCGGCATATATTCCCGCAGGTTGACTGCACGCGTGCCGATGTCTCGTCAGGACAATCTGACCGGCGTCCTATTAGGTTATATGTGTATGTGACGCTGGCTCTCATTGCACAGCCGAGCGTCCACCTGCCACAGACACCGCCTGACTACAGGTCATTGGTCGCGGATCCACCCGAGTCCTGCAGGTCGGCATATATTCCCGCAGGTTGACTGCACGCGTGCCGATGTCTCGTCAGGACAATCTGACCGGCGTCCTATTAGGTTATATGTGTATGTGACGCTGGCTCTCATTGCCACAGCCGAGCGTCCACCTGCCACAGACACCGCCTGACTACAGGTCATTGGTCGCGGATCCACCCGAGTCCTGCAGGTCGGCATATATTCCCGCAGGTTGACTGCACGCGTGCCGACGTCTCGTCAGGACAATCTGACCGCGTCCTATTAGGTTTTATGTGTATGTGACGCTGGCTCTCATTGCCACAGCCGAGCGTCCACCTGCCACAGACTCAGCCTGACTACAGGTCATTGGTCGCGGATCCACCCGAGTCCTGCAGGTCGGCATATATTCCCGCAGGTTGACTGCACGCGTGCCGATGTCTCGTCAGGACAATCTGACCGGCGTCCTATTAGGTTATATGTGTATGTGACGCTGGCTCTCATTGCCACAGCCGAGCGTCCACCTGCCACAGACACCGCCTGACTACAGGTCATTGGTCGCGGATCCACCCGAGTCCTGCAGGTCGGCATATATTCCCGCAGGTTGACTGCACGCGTGCCGACGTCTCGTCAGGACAATCTGACCGGCGTCCTATTAGGTTTTATGTGTATGTGACGCTGGCTCTCATTGCCACAGCCGAGCGTCCACCTGCCACAGACTCAGCCTGACTACAGGTCATTGGTCGCGGATCCACCCGAGTCCTGCAGGTCGGCATATATTCCCGCAGGTTGACTGCACGCGTGCCGATGTCTCGTCAGGACAATCTGACCGGCGTCCTATTAGGTTATATGTGTATGTGACGCTGGCTCTCATTGCACAGCCGAGCGTCCACCTGCCACAGACTCAGCCACTGACGTTTCACTATAATGGAGGTCGTGTGTCGTCAGGGGCGTTTGTAAAGTCTTTTATTTCTAGCTGCATTTCACTAACATCGCAAAATAATTGACAAATTTGGTAAATCTTTAAATATTAAACTTCTATCCAAATCTGCACCTCCCACTGAATCTGGCGAAAACCTCATTTCCATAAATATCCAAGCTCGGTTTTGAAAAATATCAAAAGCGGCATAAAATTGTGAGTTTTTCTGATGACAAAATTTGAGATTTTCTGAAGGAATAAAAATGTCACAAAAGTCTTAGTACTTGTAATAACAAGCCGCAATGCGCATGATGACCACTGGGTGGACACTTACAGACACTTATAGCATAAACACCTCCCAACAAAGTCTAGACAAGTTCTGGAGGATCAGTCAGCACGACCGGTCAAGGACAAAGCATTATTGCATGGTGCTCCTATGTACAAGAATATGACTACTATAATACTGCCCCTATGTACAAGAATATAACCACTATAATACTGCCCCTATGTACAATAATATAACTACTATAATACTGCTCCTATGTACAAGAATATAACAGCTATAATACTGCTCCTATGTACAAGATTATAACTACTATAATACTGCCCCTATATACAAGAATATATCTACTATAATACTGCTCCTATGTACAAGAATATAACTACTATAATACTGCTCCTATGTACAAGAATATGACTACTATAATACTGCTCCTATGTACAAGAATATAACTACTATAATACTGCTCCTATGTACAAGAATATAACTACTATAATACTGCTCCTATGTACAAGAATATAACTACTATAATACTGCTCCTATATACAAGAATATATCTACTATAATACTGCTCCTATGTACAAGAATATAACTACTATAATACTGCTCCTATGTACAAGAATATAACTACTATAATACTGCTCCTATGTACAAGAATATAACTACTATAATACTGCCCTATGTACAAGAATATAACTACTATAATACTGCTCCTATGTACAAGATTAACTACTTAAAGCCCATTCAGACTATAATACTATACTGCCTATGTACAAGAATATAACTACTATAATACTGCTCCTATGTACAAGAATATAACTACTATAATACTGCCCTATGTACAAGAATATAACTACTATAATACTGCTCCTATGTACAAGAAAAATAACTACTATAATACTGCCCCTATGTACAAGAATATAACTACTATAATACTGCTCCTATGTACAAGAAATATAACTACTATAATACTGCCCTTTACAAATATAACTACATAATACTGCTCCTATGTACAAGAATATAACTACTATAAATACTGCTCCTATTACAAGAATATAACTACTATAATACTGCTCCTATTACAAGAATATAACTACTATAATACTGCTCCTATGTACAAGAATATAACTACTATAATACTGCCCTATGTACAAGAATATAACTACTATAATACTGCCCTAGTACAAGAATATAACTACTATAATACTGCCCTATGTACAAGAATATAACTACTATAATACTGCCCTATGTACAAGAATATAACTACTATAATACTGCTCCTATGTACAAGAATATAACTACTATAAATACTGCCCCTATGTACAAGAATATAACTACTATAATACTGCCCTATGTACAAGAATATAACTACTATAATACTGCCCTATTACAAGAATATAACTACTATAATACTGCTCCTATGTACAAGAATATAACTACTAATAAATACTTACTCCTATGTACAAGAATATAACTACTATAATACTGCTCCCTATGTACAAGAATATAACTACTATAATACTGCTCCTATTAGAATTAACAAGAACTGATACAATACTATAATACTGCCCCTATGTACAAGAATATAACTACTATAATACTGCTCCTATGTACAAGAATATAACTACTATAATACTGCTCCTATGTACAAGAATATAACTACTATAATACTGCCCTATGTACAAGAATATAACTACTATAATACTGCCCCTATGTACAAGAATATAACTACTATAATACTGCTCCTATGTACACATAATATATAACAATTAATACTATAATGCTCCTATGTACAAGAATATAACTACTATAATACTGCTCCTATTACAAGAATATAACTACTATAATACTGCTCCTATATACAAGAATATAACTACTATAAATACTGCTCCTATATACAAGAATATAACTACTATAATACTGCCCCTATGTACAAGAATATAACTACTATAATACTGCCCCTATGTACAAGAATATAACTACTATAATACTGCCCTATATACAAGAAATATAACTACTATAATACTGCCCTATTACTAGAATATAACTAATACTGCCTAATACAGAATAACTATAATACTGCTCCTATATACAAGAATATAACTACTATAATACTGCTCCTATGTACAAGAATATAACTACTATAATACTGCCCTATGTACAAGAATATAACTACTATAAACTGCTCCTATATACAAGAATAATAACTACTATAATACTGCCCCTATTACAAGAATATAACTACTATAATACTGCTCCTATTACAAGAATATAACTACTATAATACTGCCCTATGTACAAGAATATAACTACTATAATACTGCTCCTATGTACAAGAATATAACTACTATAATACTGCCCTATTACAAGAATATAACTACTAAAATACTGCTCCTATTACAAGAATATAACTACTATAATACTGCCCCTATTACAAGAATATAACTACTATAATACTGCCCTATGTACAAGAATATAACTACTATAATACTGCCCTATGTACAAGATAATATAACTACATAACTATAACTGCTCCTATTACAAGAATATAACTACTATAATACTGCCCTATGTACAAGAATAAACTACTATAATACTGCCCTATGTACAAGAATATAACTACTATAATACTGCTCCTATGTACAAGAATATAACTACTATAATACTGCTCCTATATACAAAATATAAACTACTATAATACTGCTCCTATGTACAAGAATATAACTACTATAATACTGCCCTATATGTACAAGAATATAACTACTATAATACTGCTCCTATTACAAGAATATAACTACTATAATACTGCCCTATGTACAAGAATATAACTACTATAATACTGCCCCTATGTACAAGAATATAACTACTATAATACTGCTCCTATGTACAAGAATATAACTACTATAATACTGCCCTATGTACAAGAATATAACTACTATAATACTGCCCCTATGTACAAGAATATAACACATAATACTGCTCCAACAAGAATATAACTATAAATACTGCCCTATGTACAAGAATATAACTACTATAAAACTGCCTCCTATGTACAAGAATATAACTACTATAATACTGCTCCTATGTACAAGAATATAACTACTATAATACTGCCCTATGTACAAGAATATAACTACTATAATACTGCCCATATACAAGAATATAACTACTATAATACTGCTCCCTATGTACAAGAATATAACTACTATAATACTGCCCTATGTACAAGAATATAACTACTATAATACTGCTCCTATGTACAAGAATAATAACTACTATAATACTGCTCCTATTAACAAGAATAAACTACTATAATACTGCTCCTATATACAAGAATATAACTACTATAATACTGCTCCTATGTACAAGAATATAACTACATAATACTGCCCCTATGTACAAGAATAATATATACCCTACTATTAATACTGCTCCTATGTACAAGAATATAACTACTATAATACTGCCCTATGTACAAGAATATAACTACTATAATACTGCCCCTATGTACAAGAATATAACTACTATAATACTGCTCCTATGTACAAGAATATAACTACTATAATACTGCTCCTATGTACAAGAATATAACTGCTATAATACTGCTCCTATGTACAAGAATATAACTGCTATAATACTGCCCCTATGTACAAGAATATAACTACTATTATACTGCCCCTATGTACAAGAATATAACTACTATAATACTGCTCCTATATACAAGAATATAACTACTATAATACTGCCCCTATATACAGGAATATAACTACTATAATGATCTTTTTATTTAAAAACTAACAACAATATATCACAGAAATATTACATTAAAATCTGATAAAATATTGTGTTGTTACATCACATACAGAATAACATTAGTAAACATTGACAAATCCCGATACATGGATGTTCCTCCAGGTCACATTACCTGGATTACTCTTTATATCCTTCTTATATAAGGTCTTGAGACTTTCTAGGATCTTATACCTGACAGTGTCACAGGACAGGACGTCCTTATTGATGAGCAGGCAGCACCGTGCACACCACAGATGGTAGATGGTCACCACATTTATTATATACAGAGTGCTTCTGTTATACGCCCTGAGCTCAGGTTGGAAGTCTCCGTACAGCAGCTGACCATACGACTGTCCCACCAGGTGCGGTAACTTTAGGGACAAGGACACAGACTCCCATACCTGTATACTAAAGGGACACTCTAACAGCAGATGGTCCATGGTCTCCAGTATACGGGGGCACTCTTCTCTGGGACAGGATCTGTCTGATACATTCCTGCACTTTAGATTATCTCTAACGTAACATTTTACCATGGAGCGCCAGCCACGCTACGTCTCTCATATGAGGGGGAACTCTGGGATCGAGCACGTTTTTTGCGGCCTGTTTACATCTAGACTCGGAGCGCCCCTCAGTTGTACCTGGACACTGAAGTGAGATGACAGGACATTCTTATACAGCTCCTTCCTACTGGCTGGTTGACATCATCATACAGGATCCTCCATCTGACGACCTTACTTATTATGTGGACACCATACCAAGAAACATTATTCTTCAGTCGTCCTGAGATTCTCTTGATGGGGTCCCCTATCGACCACACGGACACAAACTGCTGGATCTGGCTCTTAAACAAACAAGACCAAGGCACCTTCTCTAAATTCTTACAAAACAAAAAATTCTTCATAATAAACAAAAGATTAAAGAAGAGCTCTGGACAAGGCATGGAGAGACCACCAGCCTTATGAGGGAGGTAGACAATGTTTCTCCTGACCACATTCACTCTGTTACCCCACAAGAAGTGAAAGAAGACATTGGTAAGTCTGGGGAGCAACGTATCTGGCACCGGGAACACCACACTGATATAGAGGAAGAGCGGAGCAGGAAGGTCTTCAGCAGGCGGATCTTCTCCAGATATGTCAGCTTCCAATGTCTCCAGCTCTGCACCTTCCGCTCACACACCACCAGCTTCTCCTCCCAATTCACCTTCCCATCATCTACAGCACCAAACACAACTCCCAGAATCTTTATCTGACCCTGAACTGTTCTGAAGGGCACAGAGAAGACATCACGGTCACTCCCCAGCCACAGGGCCTCGCTCTTCTCCATGTTCACAGAGGAGTTAGATACATTGGAGAAGACTGTGATCTCCTGCTGTAGAGCCGCACAGTCATCTCTAGAAGACACCACAACCGACACATCATCCGCATAGGCGCAGAACTTTACCTCCTCCACCATATTCTGCAGGCGGCACCTCAGCCCTGTAAAATCTCTATGATCCTGCACTTTTCTGAGGAAAGGATCAAGACTGAAGACATACAACACTGGGCTGAGAGGACAACCCTGCCTCACCCCTGACAGGATCTTGAAGGGCTCGGCCAAGTGACCATTAATTAGTGGTAGGCTTATAGCTCCCTTATACAGACACTGCAGCCACTGCACAAACCGCATTGGGAGGCCATACTGTAACAGCACCTGATACAGGTAGTCATGATGGTCTCTATCAAAGGCTTTACTCTGGTCTAAGCCCACAACATACGCCCCCACATGGTGCTGCTTAATGTACGTCACAGCTTCTCTCACCAACAGCAATGAGTCCTCTATCGTCCGACCCTTCACACCACATGTCTGGTTGGCGATGATGAGCTCACCTGCCACATCACTCAGCCGATAATACAAGATCTTGGCCAGAATTTTATAATCCGTGTTCAGCAAAGACAATGGACGCCAGTTCTTTATATCTTTCAGATTCCCTTCTTTGCCAGGAGAACCAGAACAGACTTATACTGGGACTGTAGGAGCTTCCCTGCAGAGAGGCAATCATTATACATCTGCACCAGATCTGGAGCTAATAAGTCCCTGAACTCTCTATAAAACTCGCTGGTTAGGCCGTCCAGCCCCGGGCTCTTGTTGGGCTTTAAGGAGTCAATGCTCTTCTTCACCTCCTCCTCAGTTATAGGAAAGGCCATACTATCTGCCTGTGCCGGGTGTAGCGTTGGTAGGGACACCCCCTTCAGATAAGCCTTAATGTCCTCCTCATTGATATGAGCCCCTTTATACAGATCTCTATAATAATCACCAATGATCTTGTGGACTTTCTCCTGCTGTGACTGCTCCACCCCATTGTCATCCAACAAGCCAGTGATTAGCTTCTTATTAACCCTGTTTTTACAGGCAATAAAGGGATCTGGGTTATGGAAGCCCCAATTATCAAACTGTCCCTCCGCCTTGAGAGACTTGAGGCGATCATACTGCAGCTCCCTCATTCGCTGCTTTATATGGCTGACGCTCTGTCCATCCACCTCCTCACCACCATTCATCCTGCTATATAGCCGGCTCAGGTGCAGTCTCAGGGCACAGTATCTCATATACGCCATATTACTATGTCTCCTGGCTGCTCGTATAATAAACTGCTTGATGTCAATTTTCATGGTCTCCCACCACTCGGCTGTGTCATCACACATACATTGGGTGGTCCTACGATCATTATAGAAGGTGGTGAAGGCCTCTCTGAACCGTGGATCTTGGATCACAGAGCTGTTCACCTTCCAGTACCCCTTTCCACAGACCATAGCTTGGGCCAGATCCAGCGTCACGCTCACCATACAATGGTCAGAGAACTCCAGAGGACTGATCCTGTACTGAGAGCATCTCGCTTCTCTCTTTATATACACCCGGTCTATTCTACTGGCATTACCACCCTTATGGTATGTGTATGTCTTACTGGTATGATGGGAACCATGGGGGTCTACTAGGTGGGCCTGCTGGACTATGTTATTAAGAAATGTCTCATCATATCTCAGTTTCTTGTGACTGCTGGTTCTGTCCACATTACAAGACACACTATTGAAATCCCCACACAATATAAACACTTTAGAGGTAAAGCAATATGGCTTCATGTGATCAAACAGTTCCCTCCGCTCTTTCCTGGTCTGTGGAGCATAAATGTTTATTGCTCTATAATGGATGGAGTCCAATGTAAAGTCCAGCATTAGACAGCGGCCCGGACAGATCTCCAGGACTCTGTCCACCTGTACATCCATGGTATTAAAGAGGATCCCCACACCGTCATTCCTCTCCAGCCCGAAGGACCAGAATGATGGACCAAGTCTCCAGTCTCTCTTTGCTGCATACACATGGGCATTGCATTTCAGATACGTCTCCTGTAAGAAGAAGATGTCAGATCTCTCGTCAGACAAACGCTGGTAAATCGCCTGCCGCCGGCTACCAGTCCTCACACTGTTCACATTAATGGAGCTTATTCTCAGCCGCATCCTGATCACTGAGACTTTCTGGTCTTCTTCCTCCTTCCGCTGCTGTCACCTGCAGTGCCCCATCTCTTTGTGGACACCGGAGAGTCAGGATCCACCTCATCAGGGACATTTTTTATGGTGCATGAAGAACTTTGCTCCATTTGTGCCTCTTCTTGGTCTTCTTCTCCCAGTACACTGTAACGTCCCGGACTTATCGCCAGCTCTGGAGGCTCAGAGGTTTTCTGTGCTGTTGTGACTTTTCTGGAGGAATCCACAAAGACATTTTTCCTTTTTATGGTCACAAAACCATCCTCATCCACACTGGACACTGCGGACAGTTCATCTGCCTCTATAGATGTACTGGGCTGATGCTTGGACAGTTTAGTGACAAGTTTTCTGGACACCTTAGGTCTCTCTTTAGTGATAGATTTTTTAGGGCCTACTTTAGCAGCTGCCCATTGCTTAGATCTCACTTTAGTGCGGATGGTGGTTTAACTCTGTCTTTAGAGACTGGTGGTACTTTACGTTTTTCTCAGTGGCTGGTGGTCCTAGTAGTGCAGCATCTGTTAGTAACACATCAGATTTTGGAGCAGTTTGACTGTTACTATGATTATCACCTCATCAGTGCCGGCTTCTTGGACAACATCTGCACCTTGGTGATGTGTCGACCCGCCACCACAATTGTGGGTTACCAGGGCAATGGGGTACTCAGAGCCGAGCCCGTAGAAGTCTATGGGGATTTTGTCACAGGTAGCTGTGGCTCGGTCTGTGGCCCGGGCGGTCTGGCGTATGTTGTTGGGGATATTTACAGGGATAACTATATACAGTTCGTGACGCCACCTGTAGTATTCTGGTAATGGGTACCAGCGCTGCTGTAGATCTCTGAGGGGATGGTGAGGCAGCTAGATGTCAGGTCCCCTACAGGTGGGACTCTTCCCTCAAAGTCTGTTAAGATGGTGAAGTCGGGTGCCGGTAAATAACACAGTCTCACACAGTCAATGTCTTTCCATACCTTTACTTGCTGAATGATAAGGCAGGTCCCGGGGAGGCTGATCCAAAGGGAGTGTATTTTGAGACGGCAGCTGGACAAGTTAGGGGCCTCCTTTAACTCCAATGAACGAGTACAACCAGCCTGAAGCGTAGTTCCCTCTATGATTCCAGCTAATCTTAGCTGTAACTGCCCAGTCAGCTTAGTGTTAGGGGCCTTCCTGTGAAGGAGCTGAATACTTATGTTTGTCCTGCAGAACGCCAAAGTCTTCACTCCCCCTGACCCCAGCTACGTACCGACTATATGGGGCTTGTCTGCCGCGACCTAGGGTCCGGTAGATTCCTGGTTTTCCTGCCTCTGTGCCTGAAACAACAGCGACTCTTCGGTCCCCAGTGACCGGTAAACAGGGTGCTGGACTTAAGCAATCCTGTAGCACCAATTCTACAATCCACTTGCCTTTCGCCTTGTCCACGCTGGTAACATAAACATTCTCACTAGCCAGGGGTCGAGCAGTCACTTCCAATCTTTCTCCTTCCAATGAAGCCAGCCACAGATGCTCAGTTGTCACAGGCAGGAGCACGTCTCTGTACCTGATACTGTCCTTAGACAGGAACGCTGAAGTCTTTCTGTGCTGATACTCCTTACTTTCTTCAATGTGTGCTGAGAGATAATCCAGCTCTGACCAGACTAAGGTATATTTCAAAACCTATACCGGACTCCACTATTTGAACTGGTTATGAAGCAGGCTAGACTCCTCTCTCCTCTTTCCACAGAGGTCTAAGCTCTACTTCATGCGTCTTCTCTGTCCGGAGACAGGAACTAGACTCCTTTCAAAATCACCCTACACCCACTACTTTGACCACTCCCTAGAGTATACTTCACTACCCCAAGGGTGTGTCCAGTGTGTGTAGAATGAATGCATATTGAGCATTAAGCCGCCGTCTCGCCATACACTCCCCAGGGTACTGCGTGTGCCTACCACCAGGGCTACACATTCCCCCATGGTAAATGACAGCACTCCCGGGCTGTGAAATACAAAAGACAGAAAAATTTTGTTTATGCAATAACATTTGGAACAATAACATCTTCCCATCCGGGAGGTAAGAATACTTTGAACGTTACAAACTTTAATACAAATAGTATCAAATGTCATTTTCAATAAATAAATTTACAAGATACTTGTGAAGGACCCGCACCAAACCTTCAACGTGGGTCCTGGGTGGGCTGCAGGACATCCAAGTGCAGACCTCACTCAGTGCCACACCACACGGGTTTTGTTTTTCAGAGGTAGATATGTATGGCTTATGTAAAACCAAGATAGGGCGCCGGAGCGCAACTATGTACAAGAAAGTTTTTAGGCTGTCTCAGTCCTCAACCTACGAGTCCATGGTAAACCAAAGGCATATATCAAATCACATTATGATAAAGTGCAATAACTTTCTATGGTTCTTTTCACCATTTACCCAGCCGGGCATTCTATAATTAGGACTATATATATACACATTATATATAAACTTGTGCAAAAACTTTATAAACATTTTTCAAACTTTGACTGATGGTAGATCCTTTATGGACCTTACCAATTCTTTCTATATATTTATTCAACAAATAGTACGCTTTCCACCCCGGGGGCTGGAACAACGCAATGGGCCCTAGATCCTAAGACCAGCAAGTCATGTGCTGCGATCAGGGTTTGGGTTGCGACATCTCTGGTTTGAACCTCTAGGGGCGCAACCGGTACACTTTCTTCACACGACACCGATTGCGTCTCAATTACTGTCAATGATATAGACCGCGTCAGGGTTTGCGATCTAGACTGGGTCGCATCTGGCGATATGGAAGTGGCTTTCACTTGCGATAGACTTTGGGTCGCATGTTGCGATGATTTGACGGGGGCGATACTGGGGCACGGCCGGATGCTGCTGAAGCTGGATACGGGGACGCTGCGGTAATGGTGACGATACCTGCGTCTGGGACGGGGTCGCGGACGATGGCGACGTTCAGGGCATACCACCCCTTCATTCCCCAATGCCGCGTATAGGTGACTATGTCGCCGTTCACTAAGTCCCTCCCGGGATGGCCTTGTGGCAGGTGAGATTCCACGTCACGCCTGCTGACGAAGACCGCTGGGTAGAGGCCCGGTTCACGAATAAAGCCCCAGCCCTTCCGGAGCTGGAACTCAGTCACACACCCCTGCCGCCGCGGTTCCCGTAAGGTACCTTTGTCGCGACGGACAGTCTCCTTATCAGCAATCAGCTCGGCAAACTGTCGCTGGCGGTTTTTCTTGATTTCCCCCGCTTCCTCCTGCTGGCGCCTCTTCGTCTCCTCACGACTCCGCCATTCTTGCTCCCACTGGGCGGTGTAGGCGACGTCATCCAGGCGCGCCATCTCGTCCCAGTCCACATCTGGTAGTGACGGACAGGACCCCTCCGGTGTCCCTGCCGGGGATTGATAATCTGCTGCGGCCTCCTGGCCGGGCGGGCGTTCCGGGATTGGCTGTACCTCCTCAACCTCCTCCGCATCCACCGCTTCACCAGTGGGATCGGGAACGGTACTTTCGGGGGCAGCCTCCGGTTGCTCCTCCGCCTTGGGCAGCAGACTCTTCGGTACTTTGAATCGTGGGGGTTCGTTGAGGGGAGGAGACGCCGTGTTCGTCATCCGCCATTTCTGCAGGTTACAGCGGCGTCTCTCTATCTCCTCCAGGCCAGGTTGGAACAACTTCTTTAGGCGTGAGTTCTCCTCCCGCACCTCTAACAACGCCTGTTGCAGGTGCAGGATCACGGATAACTCCGGAGTTGGTGGCAGCTTGGCTGGGGCACGGGGCCTGCCTTCCTCCGCTGCCCCGCTCGGCTCCACACGTCCTGCCTCCATCACGCTCCAGAAGATTCTTTCTTTCTGTGGAGACATCCGGTCTCTTCCGTGGAGGTGGGATTTGCGTCTCCTCCTCCTCGCAGGGAAGGTGAAGAGGAGGCGGACCTCCTTTGCTGTAGGGCAGGACCGCATGTTATAATAGCACTTTGAGAGGACAGGCATTTTCTTCGCGCCACAGGGGGGTAGACGCCCACGAAGGTACGCCCACCTTCTTCTCCAGCGCCTGAGGGCGCGAATATGGCGACAAAAATGGCGATTTTGGCGCCAAAAGTGCAAACAGTCCTTTTTACAAAAACAAGTCCTTAGGCACGCAGGGCTCGCAATTTCGCGAGTTTGGTATCCTGTTCGTGACGCCAAGTTTAGTTGTGTCGACCCGCCACCACAATTGTGGGTTACCAGGGCAATGGGGTACTCAGAGCCGAGCCCGTAGAAGTCTATGGGGATTTTGTCACAGGTAGCTGTGGCTCGGTCTGTGGCCCGGGCGGTCTGGCGTATGTTGTTGGGGATATTTACAGGGGATAACTATATACAGTTCGTGACGCCACCTGTAGTATTCTGGTAATGGGTACCAGCGCTGCTGTAGATCTCTGAGGGGATGGTGAGGCAGCTAGATGTCAGGTCCCCTACAGGTGGGACTCTTCCCTCAAAGTCTGTTAAGATGGTGAAGTCGGGTGCCGGTAAATAACACAGTCTCACACAGTCAATGTCTTTCCATACCTTTACTTGCTGAATGATAAGGCAGGTCCCGGGGAGGCTGATCCAAAGGGAGTGTATTTTGAGACGGCAGCTGGACAAGTTAGGGGCCTCCTTTAACTCCAATGAACGAGTACAACCAGCCTGAAGCGTAGTTCCCTCTATGATTCCAGCTAATCTTAGCTGTAACTGCCCAGTCAGCTTAGTGTTAGGGGCCTTCCTGTGAAGGAGCTGAATACTTATGTTTGTCCTGCAGAACGCCAAAGTCTTCACTCCCCCTGACCCCAGCTACGTACCGACTATATGGGGCTTGTCTGCCGCGACCTAGGGTCCGGTAGATTCCTGGTTTTCCTGCCTCTGTGCCTGAAACAACAGCGACTCTTCGGTCCCCAGTGACCGGTAAACAGGGTGCTGGACTTAAGCAATCCTGTAGCACCAATTCTACAATCCACTTGCCTTTCGCCTTGTCCACGCTGGTAACATAAACATTCTCACTAGCCAGGGGTCGAGCAGTCACTTCCAATCTTTCTCCTTCCAATGAAGCCAGCCACAGATGCTCAGTTGTCACAGGCAGGAGCACGTCTCTGTACCTGATACTGTCCTTAGACAGGAACGCTGAAGTCTTTCTGTGCTGATACTCCTTACTTTCTTCAATGTGTGCTGAGAGATAATCCAGCTCTGACCAGACTAAGGTATATTTCAAAACCTATACCGGACTCCACTATTTGAACTGGTTATGAAGCAGGCTAGACTCCTCTCTCCTCTTTCCACAGAGGTCTAAGCTCTACTTCATGCGTCTTCTCTGTCCGAGACAGGAACTAGACTCCTTTCAAAATCACCCTACACCCACTACTTTGACCACTCCCTAGAGTATACTTCACTACCCCAAGGGTGTGTCCAGTGTGTGTAGAATGAATGCATATTGAGCATTAAGCCGCCGTCTCGCCATACACTCCCCAGGGTACTGCGTGTGCCTACCACCAGGGCTACACAGTGACATCTTTTTTCATCATTTCCAGGGAAGTCTGGTCATTATATTTATTATGTTCTGCATGAGGACAATCCCGGAACGTATGCCCGGATCCTGAGCACAGGTTACAGATGACGGGTCCTGTGCATTTGTCCTTTGTATGTCCGAACTGTCCACACAATGAGCATGTGATACGAGAGCAGTTCATGGCAAGGTGCCTGCCCCCACATCTATGGCACAGACGTGGCTGACTGGGGTAGTAGCATATCCCCCTCTCTGAGCCCAGGTAGAAGGAGTGCGGCAGATGTCTGGTTACACCATTCTCTTGTAGAAGCTGGATTTTAACAGAATATCCTCCGTTCCATATTTGCTCCTCATCATAGATCTTCTCAGGATAACTTCTCACCATGCACTGCCGGCTCAGCCAATGCTGCAGATCCGCCAGCGCCACCACCTCAGACTGGAAAAGGACAGTGGCCGTTATTTCCTGCGGCTTAGACAGCTGGATACACTGGAGAGGATCCCAGATCTCATCTTCTCTAGTATCATTATAGATGTTCCAGAACAGATCCAGATCACACTGAAGCTTAAAGCTAATGTCATAGATCCTGCTGGATGGGACATGGATCAGAGCGTAGACCTCAGATGCCTTAAACTTCATAAACTCTTTCAGAAGAACTTTTCCAATATAGATTCTGGATGGGATTTTCTCCTCTGGTCCCATGTACTTAATCCTGACTGCGTTCCTCCTCTGAGGTGGAGGGTTCACTAGTCTCGTGACATTGGAGAACAGTCTCCTGCACTGATGTTGGTCAGCAGATGGGTCAGTGCTGGAGCTTTCCCCAGCCACAGGAGGATCAGTGCTGGAGCTTTCCCCAGCCACAGGGATCAGTGGTGGAGCTTTCCCCAGCCACAGGAGGATCAGTGCTGGAAATCTCCACCGCTGCTGAAGGATCAATGCTGGAGCTCTCCCCGGCCCCATGATTACTGACACCTGTTTGAGCTGCAGACATGCCCAGATCCACTACTGATTGTTTCACAATGTGGTCTCCATCCACTGATATGGAGGATTCAAAGTCCATTATTTCAGTGTGGTCTCCATTCACTGACATGGAGAGTTCAGAGTCCATTATAATGTTTGTATTATCTGTTACAGACAGACAGTTGCTAGCACCAGTGAGCGGGGTCTCACATACAGCACTGTGCGGGGTCTCACATACGGCACCAGTTAGCGGGGTCTCACATACAGCACCAGTGAGCAGGGTCTCACATACAGCACCAGTGAGCGAGGTCTCAACACTACAGCACCAGTGAGCGGGGTCTCACATAAGCACCAGTGAGCGGGGTCTCACATATAGCACCAGTGAGCGGGGTCTCACATACAGCACCAGTGAGCGGGGTCTCACACACAGTGTCAGTACAGGGGGCACTTACTTTATCACTCATGGGAGCTGTGCTCACTACATTGCTGCATACAGAGGGCACTGCAGTTAACCCCACGTTTGCTGACACACTTTCCTCTGGAGCATTGTCTGCTGCCTCAGACCCCTCACATTGTGCGGCTGATATCAGTGATACATTTCTTTCCAGACTTCCTTGCTCCGCACCGTGCACAGCTTTATATTTAATGTCTTTATTACCCATTACTTGTTTCTATTCATCTTCTGGGCTCTGGTTCCCCTCTTTTTCTCCATAGCCCAAGTTTCCTTTCTGGGCACAGAGTATACATCTTTGTCCAAGTTTTCTTTCCGAATGCCCAGCTCTCACCTGCAATCATCCAGGCTCTCACTTTTCATCAGTTTTATCTTTGGATCAGTCTCTTTGTTAATTTCATCTTGCAATTTGCTGATTTGCATTTCCAGCTTAAAAATACTTTGCCTTGTAACTTTACCACTCAGTCCAGCAACATAACAAGCAGGTTTAGAAGACTCACCAGCCACCATTTCCAGCTTTCATCACCACCAGGTCCATGCTGCAAGCCACACTCCAGGCTGAGGGCTTTCCCTGGATCATCAGCCCAGCTTCCCTCCCCTCCACCTGGGTCAGAAGCCATGCCTCCGCCCTGCTGGGAGCTCACAAACACACGTCTATCCTCTCCTATGGACAAGAATATAACTACTATAATACTGCCCCTATATACAAAAATATAACTACTATAATACTGCCCCTATTACAAGAATATAACTACTATAATACTGCTCCTATGTACAAGAATATAACTACTATAATACTGCCCCTATGTACAAGAATATAACTACTATAATACTGCCCCCTATATACAAGAATATAACTACTATAATACTGCCCCTATGATACAAGAATATAACTACTATAATACTGCCCTATGTACAAGAATATAACTACTATAATACTGCTCCTATGTACAAGAATATAACTACTATAATACTGCTCCTATGTACAAGAATGTAACTACTATAATACTGCCCCTATATACAAGAATTAATACTATATACTGCCCCTATAGTACAAGAATATAACTACTATAATACTGCTCCTATGTACAAGAATATAACTACTATAATACTGCCACTATATACAAGAATATAACTACTATAATACTGCCCTATATACAAGAATATAACTACTATAATACTGCCCTATGTACAAGAATATAACTACTATAATACTGTCCCTATGTACAAGAATATAACTACTATAAAACTGCTCCTATTACAAGAATATAACTACTATAATACTGCTCCTATATACAAGAATATAACTACTATAATACTGCTCCTATTACAAGAATATAACTACTATATACTGCCCCTATTACAAGAATATAATTACTATAATACTGCCCCTATTACAAGAATATAACTACTATAATACTGCCCTATGTACAAGAATGAAACTACTATAATACTGCCCTATATACAAGAATATAACTACTATAATACTGCTCCTATGTACAAGAATATAACTACTATAATACTGCCCCTATTACAAGAATATAACTACTATAATACTGCTCCTATATACAAGAATATAACTACTATAATACTGCTCCTATATACAAGAAATATAAACTTACTATAATACTGCTCCTATATACAAGAATATAACTACTATAATACTGCCCCTATATACAAGAATATAACTACTATATTACTGTCCCTATATACAAGAATATAACTACTATAATACTGCCCCTATGTACAAGAATATAACTACTATAATACTGCCCCTATATACAAGAATATAACTACTATAATACTGCCCCTATGTACAAGAATATAACTACTATAATACTGCCCCTATGTACAAGAATATAACTACTATAATACTGCTCCTATGTATAAGAATATAACTACTATAATACTGCCCCTATATACAAGAATATAACTACTATAATACTGCCCCTATATACAAGAATATAACTACTATAATACTGCTCCTATGTACAAGAATATAACTACTATAATACTGCCCCTATGTACAAGAATATAACTACTATAATACTGCTCCTATGTACAAGAATATAACTACTATAATACTGCCCCTATATACAAGAATATAACTACTATAATACTGCTCCTATGTACAAGAATATAACTACTATAAAACTGCTCCTATATACAAGAATATAACTGCTATAATACTGCTCCTGGGTGCATGAATACTACTATTATGATGCTACATTTTAACAGTTCTTTGTCCTCATTGTTGTGTCACCTCCTTTCTCTGCACACAATGTTCTCATATACTATTCTTATAATTATATTTATAGTAGCAGTATTACTCGGCTTTGTACTCGTCAGTTGGGTTTACCTTTATGGTTTGTGGGTTAAAGCTTTTTTTTTGCTACTTACATAAAGCCAAAGTCTCGGAGTTGTGATGGGAAGAAATGTTTGCGATTTACGTATGCGGCAGCTTTGGTGCAGATTGTTGCAGTTTGGCCACGTATAAAAAACAGACATCAGAGCTCCATCTATATACTCGCAGATTCACACATATATCCATTTAATGAGAGAGGCATCTGTTGTTCTGGAGCGTGCAGAATAAGGGACCGGTCTGGTGCCGCCTGCCTGGAGCCTGTATATAAGGGGAAATGCTTACTTTAAATGCAAACACCAGAGGTGTTCATGCTGAGTGGGAGTCAGTGATCTATAGAGCGGTTTATTGCCCTATCTAATTGCTGTTCCTCAGAACAAATTGAACTATTCACAACTGGGATCTGTGGAAACAGACAGCGGTTTACGAGCTGTTCTACTTCAGTCAGTGGAAGCCGAGCACAAAACTTCCTGCATTATGAGGAAAGCACAGTGGGTAGAGATGAGCGACTGCTCGATAATAGACTTCTATCACTCAAGTATCACAGTGCTCGGATGTGCTCGTTACTCAGCGAATATCGGGCAGTGCTCGAGGTGTAACTTGAATTCCCTCCCCGCATCTTTGGCGCCTGTTACACAGACAATAAGCATGAAGGGATTGCCTGTGAGTCACTGTAAGGCTGTAGCCATCTTGGTTGTGGCATTACTGTGATTGGCTGGCCGTGTGACATCATCAGGGGATATAAAAGAACAGGCGTCCGCCCGGCTCATGCACACTGACGCCATTGCACAGCTCTGTGACACTTCTTATTGGAGGGAGAGAATGCTTGTCCAGGACAGTGTGTGCACAGTATAAGGAATCAAAAGCCTGTAGTGTAGAAACTGATGAAAAGATTGAATATATTTTGATCCATCAAGTATTAAGTGATTTGTTTTACTTTTTTTTTGTTATATAACAGTGTTCCGTGGTCTGGAGTACATTTCTGTGATCTATAAAACTGAAAAAAGCATTAAAAATGTATGAGTCTTAAATTTCTCAGCCATACAGTTTCACGTGTTCTGTGGTACATTTCTATGATATATAACACTCAAAAAAAGTGTTTAAAAATTTTCCTTGGTTAAATTTCTCACCCATACAATATTATGTGCTTTGTGGTACATTAATGTGGCATATAACACTCCCACAGTGTTTAAACATTGTTCTGGATTGAATTTGATTGTCATCCATACCTGTTTGCGTTCTTTCTATTACATTACGGTGCAGTAAACTCCCCAAAAATGCTTTGATTGCTGCTGGTGACCAATTTTTTTCTGTTATTAAAAATAAACTTGGTTTCAAAAGACCTAGGAATTACAAAATGCATAAGGCATGCATTAAGGGATGGGAGAAGTGTTGATGATGGTGCACGCAGATGTCAAGGACGTGGGGCAGGTGCGACTACGCCTATTGTTGGAACACAAGAAACATGCCCATCCACGACACAGGTTCTTATCCCACTTTGCAGGGAGGCACGGTACACCACTTCTGAAGCCATAGCACTGTGAACTGGTGGTTAGTTGGATAGCAGATAATGCTTCCAGCAGGCTTGGCAGCACCACCCATTCTTCTACACAGTGTACAGTCTGAATCACTTAATCCTCACCCTGATCCTCCTTCCTCCCACTATGTTGAGTCACAGGAGACTAGTGATCCCACACTAGGACACTCTGAGGAACTCCTTACAACATTTCTTGATTGTGGCCTCTCAACCTGCATGCTCCAAGAGGGACAGGAGGGCAGGATGTTTAGTGATGCACAAAACTTAGAGCAGCCATGGCCACAAGAAGATGACAGTGGGGAAAGGAAAATTTTGGCTGAGAAAGATGATGATGAGACACAGTTTGTTGTTGTAGAGTCAGTGTCGAAACAGGGTCGGCGGGCGCCCAAGTCCGCTAGCTGGAACCGCATGGACCAGTGATCGTCCCGCCTAATGCACGCTCTCCAGTTAACATGGGCATAACACTACTCAGACAACACAAGGTGAGGGTAAAACAGTGTGGCAATGCTTTATCGAACCACAAAACAGGCAGATAACATATAGAACAGTCCCAGCAAAATTCCACAAGATTGTTCCCAGTCTGGGATTTATATTAAGAGGGTTTTGAGACAAACAACAAAACAAACAAAATGGCCATTTGCAACCTGTCCATGCTAAGATCAGCAGAGGACAGACTGAAAAGACCCTAACCACCACCAGCATGATCAGAAACATGTCATCTAAGCACTCGACTCAGTGGGCCGAAACCCTGGGTCCACGATTGGTGCCATCATGTGACACCACTGCCTCTTTCCCTGTGCTGAGTGCTAAGCAATCCCCAGTTCACACTGGTGCAGATGCCTCCAGCCCTAAAACTATCCTTGCACATTCTGACTTACAATCATAAGGAAATTCCAAATCTTTGTCCCAGCACAGCATTCAGCTGTCCCTACCCTAGGCCTTATAAGAAAAGAGAAAGTTTGCAGCCTATCACCCACAGGCCCAAACACTAAACGGACCCATTTCTAGGCGGCTTGCTGTGAAAATGTTGCCGTATCGGCTTGTTGACATGGAGAATTTCCACTGATTTCGCTTGGTACTCAGTCTCCAGCCACCAATTTTTCTTCCAGTGTGGCGAGCCCACTTTGTACCAGCATGTGTTCAGGAACCTGTGCCCTTACTAACGTGGTTACTGGGATTGTCAACATAAAGAACGACACATGGACAAGGGCTTGTGGCCAGGGACGCTACATTTCCCTGACAGCACACTTGGTGAACATTGTGGAGGCTGGCGCCGAGTCGCACCCTGGCATAGCACATGTGCTCCCGACACCGTGGACTGTTGGCCCTACTTCTATCAGGGTTTTACAGCAGTTCCTACACCCAATCCTGCTCCTCCATATCCTCCATCTGTGATGTGCTATCTCAGAGCACATCGTCCACATCAGCCAGAAGCTGGAAGATCTGCAGCACTGCGTCATCGAAACGGCAACAGGATCTGCTGAAGCTAATCTGTCTAGGAGACAAACCGCACACCACAGCACAGTTACTTAAAGGAGTAACAGACCAGACAGATCTTTAGTTTTTGCCACTGAACCTCCAACCAGGCATGGTCGTGTGTAATATGGGTGTAACCTGGTGGCAGCTGTGAAGCTTGGCAAGCTCACACGCACCATACTTGGCACATTTACTCAACTTTGAAGTTCAGTGGTTTCACGCTTGGCCCTCCGAAAATTACAAAATAACAGTGAGAACACTTTCAGAGCAGCCGATAAAGGGGGGGTATAGTGATTCAAAACACTGCTGATTATAACAGAGTTCTTACGACTACTGGGTGATACACATACATATAAATTATTGATGGTCGATCCATCAGATAATTACCTCAAAGAATTGCAACATTTAATAAAAGGAAGACTTCAAAAAGGTTTTCTGAATAAATATGAATTTGATTTCGTTAACACTACCCACCCCAGAGTTCCATATTTCTATTACTTACCCAAAGTACATAAAGATGCAATCAACCCACCCAGGAGACCTATAATCTCAGCAATAGGTGGTCTCACATCCAACCTATCAAAATTTGTAGACTGTTATATCCGGAACTCCCATCTCATTTGAAAGATACTTCCCACATCTTACGAATTTTACAATCTATCCAATGGGAGGATCATTACATTTTGGGTACTCTTGACATCACCTCCCTCTATACTATTATCCAACATCAGAAAGGCTGTGAAGCAGTCAAATATTTTATGACTAAAAATGGCTCTACAGTCATGGCCAAAAGTTTTGAGAATGACGCAAATATTATATTTTCACATGATCTGCTGCCCTCTGGTTTTTATGTGTGTTTGACAGATGTTTTTTATCACAGACAGAAATATAATAATTGTAAACATATGAGTAACAAAAGCTTATATTGACAGTTAGAATAAGTTAATGCAGCAAGTCAATATTTGCAGTGTTGACCCTTCTTCTTCAGGACCTCTGCAATTCTCCCTGGCATGCTCTCAATCAACTTCTGGACCAAATCCTGACTGATAGCAGTCCATTCTTGCACAATCAATGCTTTCATTTTGTCAGAATTTTTAGGTTTTTGTTTGTCCACCCGTCTCTTGATGATTGACCACAAGTTCTCAATGGGATTAAGATCTGGGGAGTTTCCAGGCCATGGACCCAAAATCTCTATGTTTTGTTCCCTGAGCCATTTAGTTATCACCTTTGCTTTATGGCAAGGTGTCCATCATGCTGGAAAAGGCATTGTTGATCGCCAAACTGCTCTTGGAGGGTTGGGAGAAGTTGCTCTTGGAGGACATTCTGGTACCATTCTTTATTCATGGCTGTGTTTTTAGGCAAGACTGTGAGAGAGCCGATTCCCTTGGCTGAGAAGCAACCCCACACATGAATGGTTTCAGGATGCTTAACAGTTGTCATGAGACAAGACTGGTGGTAGCGCTCACCTTGTCTTCTCCGAATGAGGCGTTTTCCTGATGTCCCAAACAATCGAAAAGGGATTCATCAGAGAAAATAACTTTACCCCAGTCCTCAGCAGTCCACTGCCTGTACCTTTTGCAGAATATCAGTCTGTCCATGATGTTTTTTCTGGAGAGAAGTGGCTTCTTTGCTGCCCTCCTTGAGACCAGGCCTTGCTCCAAGAGTCTCCGCCTCACAGTGCGTGCAGATGCACTCACACCTGCCTGCTGCCATTCCTGAGCAAGCTCTGCACTGCTGGTATCCCGATCCCGCAGCTGAAACACTTTTAAGAGACGGTCCTGGCGCTTGCTGGTCTTTCTTGGGCGCCCTGAAGCCTTTTTGGCAACAATGGAACCTCTCTCCTTGAAGTTCTTGATGATGCGATAGATTGTTGACTGAGGTGCAATCTTTCTAGCTGCGATACTCTTCCCTGTTAGGCCATTTTTGTGCATTGCAATGATGACTGCACGTGTTTCTTTAGAGATAACCATGGTTAACAGAAGAGAAACAATGATGCCAAGCATCAGCCTCCTTTTAAAGTGTCCAGTGGTGTCATTCTTACTTAATCATGACAGATTGATCTCCAGCCATGTCCTCATCAACACCCACACCTGTGTTAATGGAGCAATCACTGAAAAGAGGTTAGCTGGTCCTTTTAAGCAGGGCTGCAATGATGTTGAAATGTGTTTTGGGGGATAAAGTTCATTTTCTAGCCAAATATTGACTTTGCAAGTAATTGCTGTTAAGCTGATCACTCTTTATAACATCCTGGAGTATATGCAAATTGCCATTAGAAAAAGTGAAGCAGTAGACTTTGTAAAAATTAATATTTGTGTCATTCTCAAAACTTTTGGCCATGACTGTACACTAAATGACCAAATTACCTTTGTTTTATATTGTATTCATTTTATATTGACCCATAACTACTTCCGTTTCGGGATGCACTACTACTCCCAGCAGAAGGGCACTGCCATGGGTAACAGGTTCGCCCCTAGTTATGCCAATTTATATGTTGGGAGGTGTGAGGAGGAAACCATTTACATCAAAGGTGTGCTACGGGCGAACCTGGTCCTATGGCAGCGTTTTATTGATGATATTGTTTTTATTTGGTCTGGTGGTCCTATTTTATTGTCAGATTTTATTAATGAACTCAATAAAAATCAATATTTTTTACATTTTACAGTTACCACCACCAGTACCAAGGAAACTAATTTTTTAGATTTGAAATTTTTTATAGATAAGAACAAAATTCAGACCCAGATGTACCACAAACCCACGGACTCGAATAGTTATATCTCTCTGGACAGTTGTCACCTTCCAAGCTGGCTTATAAATGTTCCTAAAAGCCAATTTATAAGAGCTCACCGAAACTGTTCAAGGACAAAGGACTTTAATACAGAGGCTGACAATTTAATTGAACGGTTCCATCACAAGGGATATGATAGTGACATGTTACTACAAACAAAAAAACTGGTGGGGCAATTGCCACGAGGACAACGATTGCATCAAAAGGGGAAAAGTGGCAGTTATTTGATTACCGAGGAAATTCCCATAAACTCGATATAACGCCAACAGTAAAATTCTGAAGAGAATTGTATGTAAATACTGGGGCATTTTAAAGGAGGACAAAATCATTGGAGAAACATTACCTGAACCACCAAGATTTATTTACAGGAAGGCCAAAAATTTGGGCAACATGATAGCCCCTACCATCTCTAAACCTCCAACCTTAGGTGCCTCCTGTCTACAACAGCCTCCTTCTGGCTTTTTCCCATGTAAAAAATGTTTACTATGTAGAAAACTGGGCATCAGAAAACAATTTACCATTGCCCACCAGTCGGTAGAAACTAACATTAAAGATTTTATTACTTGTGCCACCCAGGGAGTCATCTATGGGATCACATGCCCCTGTGGGAAATTATATATTGGGCGGACGAAACGCCCTATGAGTGTAAGGATTGGGGAACACTTACGTAACATCAGCAATAAATTTATGGGTCACCCTTTATCCCAACATTTTTCAAAACATCATGGGGCTCACTTAAGGGCATTACAGTCACCGGCATTAAAATAGTTAAAAAAAAGCTGGAGGAAGGGTAATTTTATCCATCAAATGTCCCGGGAAGAAAGCAAGTGGATCTTTGAAATGACCACGTTAATTCCTAATGGTCTAAAAAGCGACATTGAAGTGTTCGGCTTTAATACATAAAGCAGGAACATTTTTGGTATGATATATAAGCGCCTATTATGCGCACAGGACCATCCCTGATGAAGGAATCACTGTATTCCGAAACGCATTGGATTTTTTGGTCCTTTGTGCGCTCCGTAGCCAGTCACGTGTGTTATCATGTGACGTCACGCAAGGTCCTGCAGTCACTCTGCGCCTTGTCGGCTCTATTCCAGATACTGGGCCAGCTCTGCCTGCTGTTTGCAGCGCGACACACTGTAGGGGCGCCCGTCACCGGCCGGGAAGATGCCCCAACTATCCAGGAGCCTTCTCCTTTCTCCTTCATCATTCGTCAAAGAAACCATATGTGAGTTGCATAAGTACTACATGAACTATACTTTTGGATCGCCATCAGGACTTCTTCCCTCTATTGGGACTACCATCCCCCTGTTGTGACTGCTTTCTACAAAGGTATTCTGACTTTTTGTTTTTAATTTTTGTTCATTTGCAGCTATTATTAATTATTCCTAACACTCACATACTTATGACCTACATCTTGCGTCTATATCATGCTTTTCATTAAGCTCCGGTCTTTTTAGCGAAAATATTTATTTTCCTTTATTTAAATTGGTTTCTGAAATCCTACCCAGATTTGCCAGAGCTTCTGGTCATTATATGCTGCTTCAGTGCCCATTTCTGCAAATTGGTTACAGCTGCTGCCACTCTGGCAGTGCTGCAGCAGAGCATGAAAGTGCCAGCTCACCGACTGGTGTGCAACGTCACCACAAGCTGAAACTCCACAGTACACATGTGTCACGGGGCAGTAGTGGGAAAACAGGGGAGGAGGAACCTGGGCCCCTGAAATGCACCTCAGGCTAAGGGGGTGCCCTGTCTTTTCTTAACTTGGGGGTACCCTTGAAGTTAGGGAGGCCCAAGTCACCAACCTGTCCCTGTCTCCTGTTTAGCCCTAAGCTAAACCCACAACCCCCTCCCCAGGAGGTGAATCAGGGAATAAAGTGTCATCACAAAAGAGAAAAAGAGCTATACGATCATAAAAATTATATTTTATTGAAGTAAAATTTAAAACATACCACAAAATTAGATAAAAAACCAAATGCAAAAGAAAGGGACACTGCAGGAAAACGATAGTTTTAGAAAAAGCTTCTATATATATATATACATCAAAAAGATGGAATATCCCTATCAAAGTAAAGTGCAAAAATAGTGCAATAATAGTACAGGATAATCCTGCTTCTATATAAATGTAGGGATAAATAGAATGGCCATAAATAGAAATGGACTAACTGTGGGTCATTGTTATTAGGGACAAACGTCCTCATAAATTCAACCTGACATGTGGCCAAAAAAGGAAGCAAGAGAGAGTGAATAGGAATGGCTGATAGATATTACCTGCAGTGAACCCCGGCACAAAAAACAAACAAAAAAACTAAAAAACAAAACTTAGCTTTCCCTGCCCCAAAGCACTGCACAGCAGACTAAGGCACCAGATCACAGTATACAACTGCAGCACCAGAAAAGCTCCTAACTCCAGCTTGGTTGGTCTCCAAAGAGGAAGTGTATCACCAACAGTCAGCTGATGCATAAGGTGACCTTTTAAAGGATGGTGGGAGTGGTCACCACCTGCACCAGCCAACTCAGCAGCAATGTAATTACACCAGCGGCCATTGGGGGAAAAGACTGACATTAACCCCCGATGGTCTGAAAGGAAAAAAGCTTTAATATGAAAAGCAAAATCTGCCACAGATCCAAAATTGGTCGTGACAACATGCTGGCAAGGCTTTGTGAGCAGCAGAAGCCGATGGTTGAGTACCAGCTCTAACAAGCCCGTTGGTATACTGGTCAGCCTCGCACATAACAACTAAAGAGTGGGCATGGATTTCTGACATTTGTGCGGTTCTCCAAGACTTTGAGGACTCCACAAAGATGTTAACGATCCTGCTTCTGTGCCTCACAATTAAACATGAAACTTTGCATGCGGACCAGGTGAGGATGGAGGAAGACATAACACAGAGAGATGTAGCCAGCCCAGCCTCATCTTATCTGCTCAGCGTGGATTGGGTAACAATGAGGAAGTGGACACTGAGGAGGAGGAACAGGATCTGGTGGAGGAGACAGGGAAGTTTTGGCCGTATAGAGCTTGGCAGATATGGCCGACTTTATGTACCGCTTCCTTTCCCGTGACCCTCGCAATACATTCATCTTGGCCAAAAAAGAATACTGGTTGTTCATCCTTCTAGATCCACGCCACAAGAAAATGTTAGCATCTTATCTTCCTGAAATGGTGTGGTCTTCTAAAATGGTGCTATACCAGAAGGCCATTGTGGAAAATATGTTGAAAAACTTCCCATCAGACAACCTTAGTGGCAGGGAACAAGCTGCATGCCCAATCAAGGAGGAGAGGCCAGGAAGACACACAGCAGAGGTAGGGGTACTCTGTCAAAGGCGTGGCCAATTTCATGACACCAGTCCAGCGCCCAGAGCCTGATGACTGGGTATTTTTGACAAGGAGGGAAAAGTTGTAAAAGATGGTCAAGCAATACCTGGCCGACCAAACCAGCATTCTCCCTACTTCCTCTGCGACTTTCAACTATTGGGTCTCAAAGCTGGACACTGAGAATGCTGCAGGCTCACTCTCAAAAAAATGAGCAAAACCTGGATTAGCCCACACTTTTCCACACCACCAGATGACAGCTGCACATAATGTGTGTGTAATCTCAATATTTGAATGAGGCCCAACAGTTGTTGCCTTTCAGGGGTCTATGGTTGATCCTCCTTATAATTTTGCCTGGCTTTGTACTTTCTGCAAATCCTTTACGACTATATAAGTACATCAACTAGACTTTCAAAATATTTACGTTCTACATTTTTCTATGGATTCAGTGACTCATCATACAGTTTAACACGGTTATTATTGTGTTATGGTGGTATGTAAAACTCACAAAAAGCGCTGAAACATATTTATAGATTAGATTACTCATCTAGATTATTATGTGCTTTTTGTCATTTTTTTAGTGGTATATAACAGTATAAAAAACCTTTAAAAATTTGTCTTGATTGCATTTCTTACCAATACACTATTCTCTGGTTTGGGGTACATTTCTGTGATATATATTACTCAAAAAAAGCATTGTTAAATTTTTCTGGGTTAAATGTTGCAGCTATCGAATATTGTGTTGTCTTGAGTACATTTCTATGATGTACAACACTCCCAAAAAAGTGTTAAAAAATTTAGCTGGGTTACATTTTTCACAAAAACACTATTTCTTGTTCTGGGGTACATTTTTAATTACATATAACACTACAAAAAAAAGCGTTAAAATTTTTCCTGTATTAAATTTCACACTCATACACTATTCCATGTTTTTGGAATACATTTCGTTGCTATATAATCCTCAAAAAACTTGTTCAAAATGTTATCATTATTATATTTTTTAGCCCTCCAAAAAGCTGCAGCTATATATTTGCCAACAGACTGTTTACGGACTGGATTCTGTCTCTCTCCCTGTTCTTGTGACTCTCTCCCTCCCTACACTAAATGCAGATTGTATGTGATACAGAGGATTAACCCTTAGCAGGGCTGTTAGTATGACGGCACAGCTTCAGCCCCAGTATCAGCACTACAGGCCTCTGATTCCTTATACTCTGCACACACAGGTCTGGACAAGAACTCTCTCCCTCCAACACGAAACGTCACAGAGTTGTGCAATGGCGTCAGTGTCCCGAGCCGGGCGGTGCCTGTTCTTTTATAACCTCTGATGATGTCACATGGCCAGCCAATCACAATAATGCCACAACCAAGATGGCTACGGCCTTACAGTGACTCACAGGCAATCCCCGCATACTTATTGGCTGTGTAACAGGCGCCAAAGATGTGGGGCGGGGATTCTAGTTTTACATCGAACACCGCCTATTACTTGCCAAATAACGAATATATCCGAGCACAGTGATACTCTAGTGATTACCAAGTATCACCGAGAGCGTTCATTCATCACAAGTTTTCAGGGCTAGCATTCATTTGCATGTTATTCTATGGGGCTGTGCACAAAATCATTGACCCAGCCAATATTATTCTGAGTAAATTGCTCCCTGTCTTTAGTATGTCACCTTCTACCAGCAGCGATTGTAAGATCTCTCCACACGGGATCAATGGAATTTAGATTCGGACTTATCGCTGCCGCTTCAGAACTCTCCAGTGCTTTGCTTCCATCCATTTCTAGCAGCTTCTTTAAGTATGTCTGGGGTCATTGCCCTGCTGGACGACCCATGACCTAGGACGCAAAACCAGCTTTCTGACAATGGGCACTGCATTGCACCTAAAATCCTTTGATAATCTTCATATTTTATGTCTTGCACTCACCCAGGGCCCCCAGTGCCATAGACAGCAAAACAACCCCGAAACATCTTTAACCCTCCACCATATTTGACTGTAGGTACTGTGTTCTTTCCTTTGTAGGCCTTATAAAGTTTTTGGTAAACATTAGAATGATGTGCTTTACCAAATGCTCTATCTTGGCCTCATCTGTCCACAAGATGCTTTCTCAGAAGGATTTTGGTAAATTCACATATATCTTGATAAACTGCAGTCTAGCTTTTTTTTATATCTCTGTGTCAGCAGTGGGGTCCTCCTGGGTCTCCTGCTA
>JARQOD010000008.1:898099-926505 GCA_033576555.1 Oophaga sylvatica | reverse complement strand
TTCCCTTGGCTGAGAAGCAACCCCACACATGAATGGTTTCAGGATGCTTAACAGTTGGCATGAGACAAGACTGGTGGTAGCGCTCACCTTGTCTTCTCCGAATGAGGCGTTTTCCTGATGTCCCAAACAATCGAAAAGGGGATTCATCAGAGAAAATAACTTTACCCCAGTCCTCAGCAGTCCACTGCCTGTACCTTTTGCAGAATATCAGTCTGTCCATGATGTTTTTTCTGGAGAGAAGTGGCTTCTTTGCTGCCCTCCTTGAGACCAGGCCTTGCTCCAAGAGTCTCCGCCTCACAGTGCGTGCAGATGCACTCACACCTGCCTGCTGCCATTCCTGAGCAAGCTCTGCACTGCTGGTAGCCCGATCCCGCAGCTGAAACACTTTTAAGAGACGGTCCTGGCGCTTGCTGGTCTTTCTTGGGCGCCCTGAAGCCTTTTTGGCAACAATGGAACCTCTCTCCTTGAAGTTCTTGATGATGTGATAGATTGTTGACTGAGGTGCAATCTTTCTAGCTGCGATACTCTTCCCTGTTAGGCCATTTTTGTGCATTGCAATGATGACTGCACGTGTTTCTTTAGAGATAACCATGGTTAACAGAAGAGAAACAATGATGCCAAGCACCAGCCTCCTTTTAAAGTGTCCAGTGGTGTCATTCTTACTTAATCATGACAGATTGATCTCCAGCCATGTCCTCATCAACACCCACACCTGTGTTAATGGAGCAATCACTGAAAAGAGGTTAGCTGGTCCTTTTAACGCAGGGCTGCAATGATGTTGAAATGTGTTTTGGGGGATAAAGTTCATTTTCTAGCCAAATATTGACTTTGCAAGTAATTGCTGTTAAGCTGATCACTCTTTATAACATTCTGGAGTATATGCAAATTGCCATTAGAAAAAGTGAAGCAGTAGACTTTGTAAAAATTAATATTTGTGTCATTCTCAAAACTTTTGGCCATGACTGTACACTAAATGACCAAATTACCTTTGTTTTATATTGTATTCATTTTATATTGACCCATAACTACTTCCGTTTCGGGATGCACTACTACTCCCAGCAGAAGGGCACTGCCATGGGTACCAGGTTCGCCCCTAGTTATGCCAATTTATATGTTGGGAGGTGTGAGGAGGAAACCATTTACATCAAAGGTGTGCTACGGGCGAACCTGGTCCTATGGCAGCGTTTTATTGATGATATTGTTTTTATTTGGTCTGGTGGTCCTATTTTATTGTCAGATTTTATTAATGAACTCAATAAAAATCAATATTTTTTACATTTTACAGTTACCACCACCAGTACCAAGGAAATAATTTTTTAGATTTGAAATTTTTTATAGATGAGAACAAAATTCAGACCCAGATGTACCACAAACCCACGGACTCGAATAGTTATATCTCTCTGGACAGTTGTCACCTTCCAAGCTGGCTTATAAATGTTCCTAAAAGCCAATTTATAAGAGCTCACCGAAACTGTTCAAGGACAAAGGACTTTAATACAGAGGCTGACAATTTAATTGAACGGTTCCATCACAAGGGATATGATAGTGACATGTTACTACAAACAAAAAACTGGTGGGGCAATTGCCACGAGGACAACGATTGCATCAAAAGGGGAAAAGTGGCAGTTATTTGATTACCGAGGAAATTCCCATAAACTCGATATAACGCCAACAGTAAAATTCTGAAGAGAATTGTATGTAAATACTGGGGCATTTTAAAGGAGGACAAAATCATTGGAGAAACATTACCTGAACCACCAAGATTTATTTACAGGAAGGCCAAAAATTTGGGCAACATGATAGCCCCTACCATCTCTAAACCTCCAACCTTAGGTGCCTCCTGTCTACAACAGCCTCCTTCTGGCTTTTTCCCATGTAAAAAATGTTTACTATGTAGAAAACTGGGCATCAGAAAACAATTTACCATTGCCCACCAGTCGGTAGAAACTAACATTAAAGATTTTATTACTTGTGCCACCCAGGGAGTCATCTATGGGATCACATGCCCCTGTGGGAAATTATATATTGGGCGGACGAAACGCCCTATGAGTGTAAGGATTGGGGAACACTTACGTAACATCAGCAATAAATTTATGGGTCACCCTTTATCCCAACATTTTTCAAAACATCATGGGGGCTCACTTAAGGGCATTACAGTCACCGGCATTAAAATAGTTAAAAAAAGCTGGAGGAAGGGTAATTTTATCCATCAAGTGTCCCGGGAAGAAAGCAAGTGGATCTTTGAAATGACCACGTTAATTCCTAATGGTCTAAAAAGCGACATTGAAGTGTTCGGCTTTAATACATAAAGCAGGAACATTTTTGGTATGATATATAAGCGCCTATTATGCGCACAGGACCATCCCTGATGAAGGAATCACTGTATTCCGAAACGCGTTGGATTTTTTGGTCCTTTGTGCGCTCCGTAGCCAGTCACGTGTGTTATCATGTGACGTCACGCAAGGTCCTGCAGTCACTCTGCGCCTTGTCGGCTCTATTCCAGATACTGGGCCAGCTCTGCCTGCTGTTTGCAGCGCGACACACTGTAGGGGCGCCCGTCACCGGCCGGGAAGATGCCCCAACTATCCAGGAGCCTTCTCCTTTCTCCTTCATCATTCGTTTAAAGAAACCATATGTGAGTTGCATAAGTACTACATGAACTATACTTTTGGATCGCCATCAGGACTTCTTCCCTCTATTGGGACTACCATCCCCTGTTGTGACTGCTTTCTACAAAGGTATTCTGACTTTTTGTTTTTAATTTTTGTTCATTTGCAGCTATTATTAATTATTCCTAACACTCACATACTTATGACCTACATCTTGCGTCTATATCATGCTTTTCATTAAGCTCCGGTCTTTTTAGCGAAAATATTTATTTTCCTTTATTTAAATTGGTTTCTGAAATCCTACCCAGATTTGCCAGAGCTTCTGGTCATTATATGCTGCTTCAGTGCCCATTTCTGCAAATTGGTTACAGCTGCTGCCACTCTGGCAGTGCTGCAGCAGAGCATGAAAGTGCCAGCTCACCGACTGGTGTGCAACGTCACCACAAGCTGAAACTCCACAGTACACATGTGTCACGGGGCAGTAGTGGGAAAACAGGGGAGGAGGAACCTGGGCCCCTGAAATGCACCTCAGGCTAAGGGGGTGCCCTGTCTTTTCTTAACTTGGGGGTACCCTTGAAGTTAGGGAGGCCCAAGTCACCAACCTGTCCCTGTCTCCTGTTTAGCCCTAAGCTAAACCCACAACCCCCTCCCCAGGAGGTGAATCAGGGAATAAAGTGTCATCACAAAAGAGAAAAAGAAGCTATACGATCATAAAAATTATATTTTATTGAAGTAAAATTTAAAACATACCACAAAATTAGATAAAAACCAAATGCAAAAGAAAGGGACACTGCAGGAAAACGATAGTTTTAGAAAAAGCTTCTATATATATATATACATCAAAAAGATGGAATATCCCTATCAAAGTAAAGTGCAAAAATAGTGCAATAATAGTACAGGATAATCCTGCTTCTATATAAATGTAGGGATAAATAGAATGGCCATAAATAGAAATGGACTAACTGTGGGTCATTGTTATTAGGGACAAACGTCCTCATAAATTCAACCTGACATGTGGCCAAAAAAGGAAGCAAGAGAGAGTGAATAGGAATGGCTGATAGATATTACCTGCAGTGAACCCCGGCACAAAAAACAAACAAAAAAACTAAAAAACAAAACTTAGCTTTCCCTGCCCCAAAGCACTGCACAGCAGACTAAGGCACCAGATCACAGTATACAACTGCAGCACCAGAAAAGCTCCTAACTCCAGCTTGGTTGGTCTCCAAAGAGGAAGTGTATCACCAACAGTCAGCTGATGCATAAGGTGACCTTTTAAAGGATGGTGGGAGTGGTCACCACCTGCACCAGCCAACTCAGCAGCAATGTAATTACACCAGCGGCCATTGGGGGAAAAGACTGACATTAACCCCCGATGGTCTGAAAGGAAAAAAGTTTTAATATGAAAAGCAAAATCTGCCACAGATCCAAAAATTGGTCGTGACAACATGCTGGCAAGGCTTTGTGAGCAGCAGAAGCCGATGGTTGAGTACCAGCTCTAACAAGCCCGTTGGTATACTGGTCAGCCTCGCACATAACAACTAAAGAGTGGGCATGGATTTCTGACATTTGTGCGGTTCTCCAAGACTTTGAGGACTCCACAAAGATGTTAACGATCCTGCTTCTGTGCCTCACAATTAAACATGAAACTTTGCATGCGGACCAGGTGAGGATGGAGGAAGACATAACACAGAGAGATGTAGCCAGCCCAGCCTCATCTTATCTGCTCAGCGTGGATTGGGTAACAATGAGGAAGTGGACACTGAGGAGGAGGAACAGGATCTGGTGGAGGAGACAGGGAAGTTTTGGCCGTATAGAGCTTGGCAGATATGGCCGACTTTATGTACCGCTTCCTTTCCCGTGACCCTCGCAATACATTCATCTTGGCCAAAAAAGAATACTGGTTGTTCATCCTTCTAGATCCACGCCACAAGAAAATGTTAGCATCTTATCTTCCTGAAATGGTGTGGTCTTCTAAAATGGTGCTATACCAGAAGGCCATTGTGGAAAATATGTTGAAAAACTTCCCATCAGACAACCTTAGTGGCAGGGAACAAGCTGCCATGCCCAATCAAGGAGGAGAGGCCAGGAAGACACACAGCAGAGGTAGGGGTACTCTGTCAAAGGCGTGGCCAATTTCATGACACCAGTCCAGCGCCCAGAGCCTGATGACTGGGTATTTTTGACAAGGAGGGAAAAGTTGTAAAAGATGGTCAAGCAATACCTGGCCGACCAAACCAGCATTCTCCCTACTTCCTCTGCGACTTTCAACTATTGGGTCTCAAAGCTGGACACTGAGAATGCTGCAGGCTCACTCTCAAAAAAATGAGCAAAACCTGGATTAGCCCACACTTTTCCACACCACCAGATGACAGCTGCACATAATGTGTGTGTAATCTCAATATTTGAATGAGGCCCAACAGTTGTTGCCTTTCAGGGGTCTATGGTTGATCCTCCTTATAATTTTGCCTGGCTTTGTACTTTCTGCAAATCCTTTACGACTATATAAGTACATCAACTAGACTTTCAAAATATTTACGTTCTACATTTTTCTATGGATTCAGTGACTCATCATACAGTTTAACACGGTTATTATTGTGTTATGGTGGTATGTAAAACTCACAAAAAGCGCTGAAACATATTTATAGATTAGATTACTCATCTAGATTATTATGTGCTTTTTGTCATTTTTTAGTGGTATATAACAGTATAAAAAACCTTTAAAAATTTGTCTTGATTGCATTTCTTACCAATACACTATTCTCTGGTTTGGGGTACATTTCTGTGATATATATTACTCAAAAAAAGCATTGTTAAATTTTTCTGGGTTAAATGTTGCAGCTATCGAATATTGTGTTGTCTTGAGTACATTTCTATGATGTACAACACTCCCAAAAAAAGTGTTAAAAAATTTAGCTGGGTTACATTTTTCACAAAAACACTATTTCTTGTTCTGGGGTACATTTTTAATTACATATAACACTACAAAAAAAAGCGTTAAAATTTTTCCTGTATTAAATTTCACACTCATACACTATTCCATGTTTTTGGAATACATTTCGTTGCTATATAATCCTCAAAAAACTTGTTCAAAATGTTATCATTATTATATTTTTTAGCCCTCCAAAAAGCTGCAGCTATATATTTGCCAACAGACTGTTTACGGACTGGATTCTGTCTCTCTCCCTGTTCTTGTGACTCTCTCCCTCCCTACACTAAATGCAGATTGTATGTGATACAGAGGATTAACCCTTAGCAGGGCTGTTAGTATGACGGCACAGCTTCAGCCCCAGTATCAGCACTACAGGCCTCTGATTCCTTATACTCTGCACACACAGGTCTGGACAAGAACTCTCTCCTCCAACACGAAACGTCACAGAGTTGTGCAATGGCGTCAGTGTCCCGAGCCGGGCGGTGCCTGTTCTTTTATAACCTCTGATGATGTCACATGGCCAGCCAATCACAATAATGCCACAACCAAGATGGCTACGGCCTTACAGTGACTCACAGGCAATCCCCGCATACTTATTGGCTGTGTAACAGGCGCCAAAGATGTGGGGCGGGGATTCTAGTTTTACATCGAACACCGCCTATTACTTGCCAAATAACGAATATATCCGAGCACAGTGATACTCTAGTGATTACCAAGTATCACCGAGAGCGTTCATTCATCACAAGTTTTCAGGGCTAGCATTCATTTGCATGTTATTCTATGGGGCTGTGCACAAAATCATTGACCCAGCCAATATTATTCTGAGTAAATTGCTCCCTGTCTTTAGTATGTCACCTTCTACCAGCAGCGATTGTAAGATCTCTCCACACGGGATCAATGGAATTTAGATTCGGACTTATCGCTGCCGCTTCAGAACTCTCCAGTGCTTTGCTTCCATCCATTTCTAGCAGCTTCTTTAAGTATGTCTGGGGTCATTGCCCTGCTGGACGACCCATGACCTAGGACGCAAAACCAGCTTTCTGACAATGGGCACTGCATTGCACCTAAAATCCTTTGATAATCTTCATATTTTATGTCTTGCACTCACCCAGGGCCCCCAGTGCCATAGACAGCAAAACAACCCCGAAACATCTTTAACCCTCCACCATATTTGACTGTAGGTACTGTGTTCTTTCCTTTGTAGGCCTTATAAAGTTTTTGGTAAACATTAGAATGATGTGCTTTACCAAATGCTCTATCTTGGCCTCATCTGTCCACAAGATGCTTTCTCAGAAGGATTTTGGTAAATTCACATATATCTTGATAAACTGCAGTCTAGCTTTTTTTTATATCTCTGTGTCAGCAGTGGGGTCCTCCTGGGTCTCCTGCTATAGCATTTCATTCATTCATATGTTGACGGATAGCTCGCACTGACACTGAGAGACCCTGAGCTTGCAGGACAGCTTGAATTTCTTTGGAACTTGATTGGGGCTGTGTATCTGCCATCTGAACTATCCTGTGTTACAACCTTTCATTAGTTTTTCTTTGCCGTTCACATCTAGGGAGATTAGCTACAGGGCCATGGGTTGTAAACTTCTTGATTATGTTGTGCAGCGTGGACAAAGGAACATCAAGATCTCTGGAGATGGACTTGTAACCTCAAGATTGTTTACATTGTTCAACAATGTTGGTTTTCCAGTCCTCAGACAGTTCTCTTCTCCTCTTTCTGTTCTCCATGCTTAGTGTGGCACACAGACTCACAATGCAAAGAATGAGTCAACTTCTCCCTTTTTTTTCTGGTTTGTGGTGTGATTTTCATATTGCACACCTGTGACTTGCCACAGGTGAGTGTGAACAAGCATCACATGCTTGAAACAAAGTTGCCTCCCTGTGTATAATAAAACACGTGGAATTGCAACAATTTTCTGGGAGAAATACTTCATTTTCTGGAACAGCTTCAAAGATGCTAAGCTAACACTAATACCATGACTGTATGTCCAGTGCAACTCCCTAAAAATATCATACACCTTGTATACAGAATATATTGATCACAGGGCGTCGATGTGGAAGTTTTCGTTGTTCTTAGGAACTTGTGCACATTATTACTGTATTGCTTTCATTTTCTTGACTTGGCCCGATTTTCACGGACTGACTAAATTGAGAAACGCCACCTCTGAGAAAAACAGATCCCAGTCTGATCAGAGTCTGATTAGCGTAATCTCAACTGGAGAGAAGACGGTCTTGTGACCCTAGTCTTACCATTAACCTCAATCTCCACTTCTTTTGCCTGATTAGAAGCGCCTGAGTGTTCCTCCTCTCTTCTGCTGCTTAATCTCTGCCCATCTTGCTTTATTGGCAGCTCCTCAGTGTTCCTCCTCCCTGCTGCTGCTTAATCCACACCCATCTTGTCTGCTTGGAAGCTCCTCATTGTTCTTCCTCTATGCTGTTGGTTAATCGTCACCCATCTTGCCTGATTAACATATCCTCAGTGTTCCTCCTCACTGCTGCTGCTTAATATTCGTCCATATTGCCTTATTGGCAGGTCCTCAGTGTTCCTCCTCTCTGCTGCTGCTTAAACTACACTCATCATGCCTGATTGGCAGCTCCTCAGTGTTCCTCCTCCCTGCTGCTGCTTAATATCTGCCCACCTTACCTTATTGGCAGTGTGTGACCCAGCTGCGCTTGGTGCCACATGTTCCCTGGAGGATGCACAGAAAGGTAATTCACAATCACCCGATATTCATTCACACTTCACATTTCCCTATAGTGCCACCAGAGGGAGCCCTTTAGAGTATATAAGGGTGTGGAGAGACGCAGCAGTGTGGTCTTTTGGAGTTGATTTCCTGTCAAAGCAGAGCTCAGAGCGGAGTTCAGACAGACGGAGATTCCTGTCAGATGAGACAGAAGCAGAGAGATAAACTGTTACCTCAGAACGTGCTGACTGTTAGTTCCCTAGGAAAGTGGAAAGTGACTCTCGGAGTGTGCACAGATCAGTCTGACGGAAGGTCCTGATAGCTGCTTCGGACAGAGCCTAAGAAAGAAGTGAAGGAAGGGGAACTGCAGTACTTGTAACACCGAGCAAACTGAGGTACTGTTAGAGAGCGGTGAAGAGAAGGAAGCTGACACCTACTGTTGCCTGTGCTTATGTTAAAGGTGTGAGTAAGACGACAGGCAAGTGGACAAAGAGAGAGAGAGTGACTGAGGATAAATAGCAAGGATCGCTTACCTCCACTCTGCACTACCGGACACCGGGTCCGAGCTTGCTAGTTCCTTCACGGCTAGTGGGAGAAACCGGAGACCCTGCTGGACTTCAGGTCGCAGAGGGGCCCAACAGTGCTGATACTAACCGGGTCAGGAAGAACAGGAGTCTAGCAGGACGCTGCAGATAGAGACTTAGTTCTGCCCAAGAGAAGGCTCCACCACAATGTCAGCCGGGCGTAGCTGTTCGTCACGGAGTTAAACTTAGCTTCATGCAAGTTAGAAACTCACACACATCAAGAAGTAAGGAGGCCTTACACCTACTCAGTGATTACTGGATGTGAATCCTCCACCCTGAGCAGCTTCCCGGGACGTGCCTGCAACCATCACCAGTAAAGGTACGGAAAGAGACTAACTTGTGTGTGTGTCTGCCTTATTGCCTGCACCCCTACACCGCCGTATACCTCGAGGGATCAGTCTTACCTGTGGGAGACTTAACACCTTGCTGCCCAGTAACAACCCCTCAGAGGATTCACCCTGCAGCGCTGGTCACCCTGATCAGAAACCACAGGTGGCGTCACGAACATTTCTAAATTTCTAAATCCCCTGTAAATATCCCCCTTGAATGAGCGCCCAGGGCAACGGACCGAGCTGCGCTACCCGTGACCTCTCCCCCATTAAAGTGAAGGGGCTCGGTGCCGAGTACCCCATAAGCCCTGGTACGTGCGACTCAGCAGCTCCTCAATGTTCCTCCTCCCTGCTGCTGCTTAATCTCCACCCAAGGGAAATCTAGACATAACACCAAACACTTGTGGGATTGGAGTACTCGTGTGTTACTTGTAGTTCCACTCCTCTGAAAGTCCAACCTCCATTGTTGATGTGCTTCAACCAAGATAGGCTCTATTCTAGATTCTCCGCCCACAAACTCTTCCTCCTTCTGACATAATTTCCTTTTACAACTCTGATGTGTTTTTGGTACCAAATCTGCATCAAATCCACTGTAAATCCACAAACCTTTTACACCTGCGTTTCTGCTGCAGATTTGCCTGGCTCAGTGGAAGTCAGTGGGTGAAAAACGCTGCAGATCCGCAAAAAGAATTCACATGCTGTGGAAAATAAAACGCTGAGAATCAGGATGGAATTTTCTGCATCATGTGCACAACAATTCTGGATTCTCATAGATTCACCTTCCTTTGGGAATCCTTTGCCTTTTTGCTGCAATTCTACGCAGAAAAAAAGCAACAAATCTGCAACGTGTGCACATAGCCTAAAGGAGTAAAAAACTGTCTGATTGTATATTTGTGCTTCTGAATGTTTTAAATGATTGTGCCGCTCTCTGATCTAAAAAGATGCAAATAGGAAAAAAGGCAAAAAAAAGCATCTTTAACTCTGTGCAAAATTCATCAACCCCTGAGCAACATTCTGAAATATGCAAAAAGCAGCAACAAAACAAAGAAGTTAAAAAAAAGCAAATGATGAAAAGTCCTTTACAAAGTTGCAGAACTTCTCACCCAACAATCATTAGCAGAAAATCACACACGACCCTCCTCAGTACACACAGCGCACAGATCCCGCACCGCGCACAGATCCCGCACCGCACACAGATCCCGCACCGCGCACAGATCCCGCACCACGCACAGATCCCGCACCGCGCACAGATCCCGCATCGCGCACAGATCCCGCACCGCGCACAGATTCCACACCGCGCACAGATCCCGCACCTCGCACAGATCCCGCACCGCGCACAGATCCCGCACCTCGCACAGATCCCGCATCGTGCACAGATCCCGCATCGTGCACAGATCCCGCACCACGCAGAGATCCCGCACCGCGCACAGATCCCGCATCGCGCACAGATCCTGCATCACGCACAGATCCCGCATCGCGCACAGATCCCGCATCGTGCACAGATCCCGCACCACGCACAGATCCCGCACCGCGCACAGATCCCGCACCGCGCACAGATCCCGCACCGCGCACAGATCCCGCACCTCGCACAGATCCCGCATCGCGCACAGATCCCGCATCGCGCACAGATCCCGCACCTCGCACAGATCCCGCATTGCGCACAGATCCCGCACCGCGCACAGATCCCGCATCGCGACACAGATCCCGCATCGCGCACAGATCCCGCACCGCGCACAGATCCCGCATCGCGCACAGATCCCGCACCGCGCACAGATTCCCCATCGCGCACAGATCCCGCACCTCGCACAGATCCCGCACCGCGCACAGATCCCGCACCTCGCACAGATCCCGCATCGTGCACAGATCCCGCACCACGCACAGATCCCGCACCGCGCACAGATCCCGCATCGCGCACAGATCCCGCATCGCGCACAGATCCCGCATCGCGCACAGATCCCGCATCGTGCACAGATTCCGCACCACGCAGATCCCGCACCGCGCACAGATCCCACACCGCGCACAGATCCCGCACCGCACACAGATCCCGCACCACGCACAGATCCCACACCGCGCACAGATCCCGCATCGCGCACAGATCCCGCACCTCGCACAGATCCCGCACCGCGCACAGATCCCGCACCGCGCACAGATCCCACACCTCGCACAGATCCCGCATCGCGCACAGATCCCGCATCGCGCACAGATCCCGCACCGCGCACAGATCCTGCACCGCGCACAGATTCCACACCGCGCACAGATCCCGCACCTCGCACAGATCCCGCACCGCGCACAGATCCCGCACCTCGCACAGATTCCGCGCACAGATCCCGCATCGCACAGATCCAGCACCTCGCACAGATTCCGCGCACAGATCCCGCATCGCACACAGATCCTGGACCGCGCACAGATCTCGCACCGCGCACAGATCCCGCACCTCGCACAGATTCCGCGCACAGATCCCGCATCGCACACAGATCCTGGACCGCGCACAGATCCCGCACCGCGCACAGATCCTGCACCGCGCACAGATTCCACACCGCGCACAGATCCCGCACCTCGCACAGATCCCGCACCGCGCACAGATCCCGCACCTCGCACAGATTCCGCGCACAGATCCCGCATCGCACAGATCCCGCACCTCGCACAGATTCCGCGCACAGATTCCGCATCGCACACATATCCTGGACCGCGCACAGATCTCGCACCTACGCATCGCGAGATTCCTCTGGACCTATCATTATTTGCTTTTTCAGCGGCTGAGCCTAGTTCTATGCGCCCATAATGATCGACGCCGCTGGAGTGACAGGCATCACTAAGCAGCCGGCATTCAGTGGCATTGGCCGAGATCATTGTCACACACAACAGTCCACTGCAACGAAGCGACACGTTACAAAGGCGCGAGAGATGGGACCAGGCGGGAAACGACTCCTTCACCCACCAGCCTTACACAATTATTAGATTTATTTACAAATTAGCAACCAGAGAGCTCATCATCATCATCATCATCATCCTCATCATCAATCTAGTTATTGTCATCATTTTCATCATCATCCTCCTCATCATACTCATTATCATCATCCTCATCTTCATCATCATCATCATCTTTATCCTCATCATCATCCTCATCATTATCCTCCTCATCATACTCATCGTAATCATCCTCATCTTCATCATTGTCATTATCATTTTCATTATCCTCATCATCATTCTCATCCTCATCTTCATCCTCATCATCATCTTTATGATCATCCATAGGCCTCATACTCACTGGCTGGAAAAAAAATCGGTCCGTTTTCTGCAGGAAAAAAACGGTACATTTGTTGTAAAAAGGCATGCGATTTTGATGCGATTTTAAATCGCACCATGCGTTTTCTGTCAGTTTTCCATCAGTTTTCCATCTGTATGCAATGCGATTTTAACATGAAGTTTTACATAGAGCAGTTATCTCTATGTAAAAAGTCATGTAAAAATCACATTGTAAAAAAAAATTTACACAAAAAGCAAATAATTATATATATAACATATATATATATACATCTAATATATATATAATATATATAGGTCATACACTTCTACATAGTATAATAGCCGCTAATTCATCCCTGGCATTACTGTAAAATCACACTGACAGCTTTAATAAAGAATAGAAACAATACATATACACACATAGAATACATATATATATATATATATATATGTCATTATAACACATATATATACATATATTTATAGTTCCTAGACTTCTACATACTGTAATAGCCGCTAATTCAATTGCCGGCTTTTGTGAAATCACAGAAGCTGACATGAAATGATACATTGTTTCCACACAGTTAACCATGTCATTTCCTGCATTTTGATATATGGTTTGAACTTACAATTACATGAGTGTATTTGTACAAAATTTCAGACATGTAGGGGTGTAAATTCGTTGAAAAAAAATGTGTGGGCTCCCGCTGTATTTTCTCCACCAGACAGACAAAGCAAGCGAGTGGGGGCAGATAATAATAGCCTAGGGAGGGTACATTTTTTTTGTGCCCCCCCTGGCTACTAACATCTGCCCCCAGACACCCCAGAAAAGACAAATCTATAATTAGATTCGCCCTTTCTGGCACTTTGCCCGTCTATTCCCATTGCCCTGTAGCGGTGGCGAATGGGTTAATAAGGCGTTAATGTCACCTTAGTATTGAAAGGTGACCTTAAGCCAGGTTAATAATTGAGAGCTGTCAATTAGACAACTATCAATTATTAATCCTATTGTATGAAAGAAAAATCAAACACACACACTTTAATAAAAAAGAAGTTTAATTAAATAATCACACAGTTTTTGACCATATTTTATTTTCCTGCTAAAACCATTTCCTGTAATAAAAATAAAATAAAAAAGCAAAATTATACTTACCAATCCGATGTACAGTCAGGTCCCACGGTGTAATCCATCAGAAAGGGTTAACAGGTTACAGCTTGCAGAGAGCTATAATGCTGTCTCTGAGCTATAACCCCCTGAATTAATAACTTACTCTCCCAGCGAAAGGAGAGGAAGAGATTCATGAATGGAGCTTAATTGATTTATTGCCACTTTAACTTCAGTGACCTGACCTAAGGTGAAAGTGGGATACAATCAATTAAGCTTCATTCATGAATCACATCCTCTCCTGTCGGCAGGAGATAAGCTCATTCATTCAGGAGCTATTAGATGAGCACGCAGGATTACTTGCGCTGCTTATCTGATTGCTAGTTAACCCTTTGTGAAGGATTACATCGTGGGACGTGACAGATCGCCAGATAGGTAAGAATAATGTTGTTTTATTATTTTATATTTATTTTAGAAGAACAAGGGCTTCGAACGGATTAAGAGTTAAATAAAAGATGGTCAAAAATATGTGTTTTGATTTCATTAAAATTATTTATTCTTAAAGTGTGTGTGTTTTTTTATTTACTTCAATAGGATTAATAATTGATAGTTGTCTAATTGACAGCTCTCAATTATTAACCTGGTTAAGGTCACCTTTCAATAGCAAGGTGACATTAACCCCTTATTAACCCATTCGCCACCGCTACAGGGCAATGGGAATAGACGGGCAAAGTGCCAGAAAGGGCGAATCTAATTAGAGATTTGCCCTTTCTGGGGTGTCTGGGGGCAGATGTTAGTAGCCAGGGGGGCACAAAAAAAATGTACCCTCCCTAGGCTATTATTATCTGCCCCCACTCGCTTGCTTTGTCTGTCTGGTGGAGAAAATACAGCGGGAGCCCACGCATTTTTTTTCAACGAATTTCCACCTTTAATTAACCCCTACATGTCTGAAATTTTGTACAAATACACTCATGTAATTGTAAGTTCAAACCATATATCAAAATACAGGAAATGACATGGTTAACTGTGTGGAAACAATGTATCATTTCATGTCGGCTTCTGTGATTTCACAAAAGCCGGCAATTGAATTAGCGGCAATTACAGTATGTAGAAGTGTAAGAACTATAAATATATGTATATATGTATGTGTCGCAATTACATGTATATATATATATATATATATATGTATTCTATGTGTATGTATCTAGTGTTTTGTGAGCTGTCAGTGTGATTTTACAGTAGCCGGGGATGAATTACCGGCTTTTCAAAGGAGACTGGTGCATATAAATCGGACAACACGTGCACGGTGCGAGTGCTGTTCGTTTTTTAATCGCACCCATTGACTTGCATTGGCGATTTTCATCCCAAAATCGCATCAAATCGCAGCAAGCTGCGATTTTTTTCTCACACCAATATCTGATGAGAAAAAAATCGCTAATGAGAACTCACCCATTGACTAACATTGGTCAGATTTGCATCCGATTTTTTATCGTCTGATTTTCATCCGTTTTCGGCACCAGTGAGTATGAGGCCTTATCATCATTATTGTCATCCACATCCTCATCATTTTCATCCTCATCCTCCCCCTCATCTTCATCCTCATCATCTTCATCATCATCCTCATCATCTTTGTCTTCCACATCCTCATCATCTTCATCATCTTCACCCTCATCCTCATCTTTATGAGCCGTTTCAGTATCATCCCTAAACACAATCCCCGGGAGTCGGTAGAACATTCGGCGGCTGCGGTTCCTGCGATTCTTATAAATCTCTTATCAATTCTCTCCAGATCAGGAGGATTAAGGTGAAGGGAGAAAGTAACAACAAGACTCCGGCAAATAATATCCCCGGCGTTAACCCTTCCTGTGCCACGGCTAATATCCCCGGCGTTAACCCTTCCTGTGCCACGCTAATAGCCCCGGCGTTAACCCTTCCTGTGCCACGGCTAATATCCCCGGCGTTAACCCTTCCTGTGCCACGGCTAATATCCCCGGCGTTAACCCTTCCTGTGCCACGGCTAATATCCCCGGTGTTAACCCTTCCTGTGCCACGGCTAATATCCCTGGCATTAACCCTTCCTGTGCCACGGCTAATAACCCATTGTGTTGATGATGGGTGGCTTCTTCCTGCGTGAACCAACACACAGCTTTTTACCGCCTGCTTTTAAGCAATCATGCATCCATTTCAGCCTTCTCCTCAGGCCCCCAGACCGATTTGTAGGGTCCAGCATAAAATTACTCGCATTTCCCATTGACTTGCATTGGACTCGCTACTCCCCGAGTATTAAGACCTAATCGAGTGCAGCGAGTCCGAATATTTCACTCCTCGCTCATCCCTCCCAATAATGTCTGTAAAGCACTGTATAAATCTATATATATATATATATATATATATATATATATATATATAATGTGTGTGTGTCACCAACCAATCACGGAGTATCTTACATTTCACCAGAGCTGTTTAAAAGAAGCTGAGCTGTGATTGGTTGCTATGAGCAACAGCTTTATCACTCCACGACAACACCTCAGCTGAAACTGACCAGGTGGGAGAAATCGCATCCCCAGGAACATGAGCTCCAGCCATTGTCTGCCCCCCAGAAAGGAGCCGAGAGCACATGACAGAAATGAATCACCCGCTCCCGCACCCAGATCCCCATCACACATCCTCCATCCCATAGGCACATCTCCCCTCTTAAAGGGATCCCCGGTATGGAAGTTATGGCGGCTGTGACGGGATGATGTGGGATATTAGGGGTAGTAGTCCGGTGGCTCAGGCTGACGGGATTGTGTGGGATATTATAGTGAATGTTACTGTGTGGAGTGGGCTCTACACTCAGCTTTATATATATAGATATAATCATTATAATTTGTTATAATCGTAGTTAGTTACTATGACCGGGCAGCGTCGGGCTCTACACTCAGCTTTATATATATATAGATATAATCATTATACTTTGTTATAACCGTAGTTAGTTATTATGACCGGGCAGCGCGGGCTCTACACTCAGCTTTTATATATATATATAGATATAATCATTAAACTTTGTTATAATCGTAGTTAGTTATTATGACCGGGCAGCGTCGGGCTCTACACTCAGCTTTATATATATATATAGATATAATCATTATACTTTGTTATAATCGTAGTTAGTTATTATGACCGGGCAGCGCCGGGCTCTACACTCAGCTTTATATATATATATATATATTAATATATATAGATATAATCATTATACTTTGTTATAATCGTGGTTAGTTATTATGACCGGCAGCGCCGGGCTCTTCAGCTAGTAAGTAAATAAAATAAATACTTAGCACATAACTTGGCCAATTCATGTCTGCCCAGCAGCCAACGACACGGCGATCTCTGTTTGCTGGGAACCTGCCTAATGTGAATTCTCTCCTCATTTATATGGGAAGGTCTTGCTGTAATTATAACCGCCCGGGGCCGATGGGTGGAGTGATCAGTCAGAGAGCCAGTGTACAAATAACAAAAGGCTTCAGCCTAGGACAGGATTCACACTGGACACGTCCCCAGTAACTGGAGATCGCTCGTCACTGGCTGCTGGGCATGCATAAATTGGCCAAACTCTGTGCTAAAGATCCCCATTTTTTCCTATTTTCTAGAGCGGTAATGCAATTCCAATTTCACATACTTCATGTTCATTATAGCGCTACAAAGTGCAACTTTATTTGTTAATCAAAGTGCTGGGGACGGATTACAGCTGACAGCATAATGATCGGAGACTCCACACTCCCAGCACCACCATGACTGAGAGCCCGCGGCTACAGGGAGGACACAAGTTCATCTTCTCCCAGCACCACCATGACTGAAAGCCCGCGGCTACAGGGAGGACACAAGTTCATCTTCTCCCAGCACCACCATGACTGGAAGCCCGCGGCTACAGGGAGGACACAAGTTCATCTTCTCCCAGCACCACCATGACTGAGAGCCCGCGGCTACAGGGAGGACACAAGTTCATCTTCTCCCAGCACCACCATGACTGGAAGCCCGCGGCTACAGGGAGGACACAAGTTCATCTTCTCCCAGCACCACCATGACTGAGAGCCCGCGGCTACAGGGAGGACACAAGTTCATCTTCTCCCAGCACCACCATGACTGGAAGCCCGCGGCTACAGGGAGGACACAAGTTCATCTTCTCCCAGCAGCTTCCAGTCCAGCGGCAGGAGGGACTTTAATGCTATTTAACTGCTGTTAACCCTATATCTACAGGGAAACGGTTTCTGAACCTGACATCTTCCATTTTATGTGACTACAGACAATGCGAGATCAGGACAAGGTGAAAGTCCCATCATTTAAAAATGGAAGTCTGAGATGTAGATATGTACAACTCTGGTAATAATGAAGAGGCCGCTGCACAATGTTCAGTGTCTGATTTTTCTCTTTATATTTTGGAGTAAAATGTAAATTGCTCTTTTATTCTATAAACTTCTGACAACGTCTCCGAATTTCCAAGCAATAAATTAATTATTTATTTTCAGAAAATGAGAAATGGTCAAAATAACAAAACAACCTAGTGCTTGCCGACCTCAAATAATGCTAAGAAAACAAGTTCATGATCATTCAGAAACAACAATACTAATGTTTTATCTCAGGAAGAGTTCAGAAATCAATATTTGGTGGAATAACCATGATTGTTAATCCCAGCTTTCATGAGTCTTCATGCTTTCCACCAGTCTGTCACACGGCTTTTGGGAGACCTTATGCCACTCCTGGCAGGGCCGGCTCCAGGTTTTTATGGGCCCCGGGCGAAAGAGCCTCAGTGGGCCCCTTTAACACAGACCACGATTCATGATGCACAGATACTGCAGAGAAATATAGGTACAGTACAATGCCAAACACTTCACTCCTTCCATTACATGACTGACATCTATTGTAAATTGTACAATAGCTCAAAAACCGCCAAATCCTCACAGCGCACAGTACAGACCGGACAGTACAATCCTCCATACAGTATTATGGGCACCACAGTCTCCCCCTCATCACCCATATAATACCCCATGCAGGATGTCACCCCCCATATAATGCTCCATACAGAATACTGGACCCAAAATAATGCTCCATACAGAATACTGGACCCAATATAATGCTCCATACAGGATACTGGTCCCCATATAATGCTCCATACAGGATACTGGTCCCCATATAATGCTCCATACAAAATATGGAGCTCTCCTCTGCGCTGTACTGCGTTCTGCACTGTTACGGCTCAGGAAAGGGCGCTGTGGAAAGACTCCCCATTATCATCATGATTGTCTCCCCATCATCATCATTGCCTCCTTATCATCATCATTGCCTCCCCATCATCATCATGGCCTCCCCATTATCATCAATGCCTGCCCATCGTCATCATCTCCTCACCATCATCATGTTCTCCCCATCATCAATGCCTGCCCATTATCATCAATGCCTGCCCATTATCATCATCTTCTCCCATCATCATCAATGCCTCCCCATTATCATCATCTTCTCCCCATCATCATCTCCTCCCCATCATCATCAATGCCTGCCCATCATCATCTTCTCCCCATCATCAATGCCTGCCCATTATCATCAATGCCTGCCCATTATCATCATCTTCTCCCCATCATCATCAATGACACCGCTCTCCTCCGCTAACGGGCGCGGGGTGCCAGACTGTGAGTGGGCCCCCCCGCCTGCTCAAGGCCCCGGCACTTGCCCGGGTGTGCCGGGTGCTGACGCCGGCCCTGACTCCTGGTACAGAAATGTAAGCAGTTCTTCTTTGTGTGACTATCCATCTTCCTCTTGATCACATTCCAGAGGTTTTCAGTGGGGTTCACATCTGGAGATTGGGCAGCCATGACAGGGATTTGATGTGGCGGTCCTTCATCCACACACTGATTGATCTAGCTGTGTGGAATGGCGCATTGTCCTGCTGGAAACACCAGTCCTCAGAGTTGGGGAACATTGCCTGAGCAGAAGGAATCAACTGTTTTTCCAGGATAACCTTGTATGCGGCTTGATTCATACGTCCTTCACAAAGATTAACCTGCCCAATTCCAGCCTTGCTGAAGCATCCCCAGATCATCACCGATCCTCCACCAAATGTCACAGTGGGTACAAGACACTGTGGCTTGTACGCCGCTCCAGGTCTCCGTCTAACCATTAGACGACCAGGTGTTGGGCAAAGCTGATAATTAGACTCATCAGAGAAGATTACCTTACTCCAGTCCTGTATGGTCCAATCCTTATGGTCTTTGGTAAACTTCAGCCTGGCTCTCCTTTGCTTCTCCTTGATGAAAGGCTTTTTCTAGCTTTACATGACTTGAGCCCTGCCTCTAGGAGCCTGTTACGCACTGTTCTTGCCATGCACTTCACCCCAGCTGCCATTTTCCATTCCTTTTGTAGGTCACTTGATGTCATCCTTCGGTTGCTGAGTGACATTCTAATAAGATGACTGTCATCCCAGTCAGTGGAGAGTCATTTTCACCCTCCGCCGGTCTGTAGCTTTGTTGTCACCAATGTCTGCTGCTTGACCTTGTTGTAATGGACTGCCGTCTTAGAAATTTTAAGGATGGAGGTAACATGACACTCACTGTATCCCTCTACTAGTAAAGCCAGAATTGAGCCCTTCTTTTCCTCACTCAAGACTTTTCTCTTCAACTCCTTTGGCATGGTGAAAAGTTATTTTTTCATTCCTATTAGGCTAAGTGCACACGTTCAGGATTATTTGCGTTTTTTTCGCGTTTTTTCGCGGGAAAAAACGCGTCAAAAACGCATGTATTAAGCATCCTATCATTTAGGCTAAGTGCACACGATCAGGAATAATTGCGTTTTTTTCGCGGTTTTTCCGCGGTTTTCCGCTAAAAACGCGATAAAAACGCAAGCATTAAGCATCCTATACATGTTAATTGATTCCGCATGTTTTGGCCACATGTTGCGTTTTTTTCCGCGAAAAAAACGCTTTGCGGAAAAAATAGCAACATGTTCATTAATTTAGCGTAACCGCGGTGATTCCGCCGCCATAGGAATGCATTGAACCGCTTACTTTCCGCATGTGGCTATGCCCACTATGCGCAATGTAAGCGGTTCATGTGCGGATGGTACCCAGGGTCTGGAGCAGAGGAGACTCTCCTCCAGGCCCTGGGTACCATATCCCTGGTAAAACAATAATTAAAATAAAAAATAATGATATTCTCACCTTCCGGCGGCCCCGCAGCCTTCCCGCGGCCCCCGCAGCCTTCCCGCCTTCAGCGACGCTCCCGGCAACTTCCGGTCCCAAGAGTGCTTTGCGAGAATCACCCAGATGGCATAGCGGTCTCGCGAGATGCTACGTCATCGTGTGATTTGTTGCAAAGCACTCCTGGGACCGGAAGTTGCCGGGAGCGTCGCTGAAGGCGGGAAGGCTGCGGGGGCCGCCGGAAGGTGAGAATATCATTATTTATTATTTTTTTTATTATTTTTACATTAGATCTTTTTACTATTGATGCGACATAGGCGGCATCAATAGTAAAAGTTGGTCACACTTGTCAAACACTATGTTTGACTCGTGTGACCAACCTGTCAATCAGTTTTCCAAGCGATGCTACAGATCGCTAGGAAAACGCTAGCATTCTGCAAGCTAATTACGCTTGCAAAACGCTATTATTCTGGCGGGAATCAGCATAAAAAAACGTGCGTATTTCCTGCGGGAGAAGTGCGGGATTGCCGCGGAAATTTCCGCGGCAATTCCGCAACGTGTGAACTTAGCCTTAGAATGAATTCCGCAATTTTTGTGCACATGGTGCGTTTTTTTCCGCAAAAAAAACGCATCGCGGAAAATCTAGCAGCATGTCCATTAATTTTGCGGATTTCTAGCGTTTTTCCCGCTTTATTATTGACCTAGAAAGTTCAGGAAAAAATCGCGGTAAAAACGCATCAAAACCGCGCAAAAAACGCACCAAAAACGCGCAAAATCCGCGCAAAAAACCGCGCGTTTTTGCCGCGAAAAAGTCCGGTTTTGCTCAGGAATATTCTGCAAACATTCTGCAAACGTGTGCACTTAGCCTTACTTTTACTTAAGGGGTTCCTCCTGTCCACATTCCATTAAGGTTGGTCTTTGATACTACATCTATGCTTGTTTAGTCTTGATTTTCGGTTTTATTTAGACCCCGCTATTGCCCTCATTCGTCAGCGTTTTTACAAATGTACATTTTCATTAGGAACCCTTTCTCATTGTGAATATATATCTTAGTATTTTTGTAGGTCTGTGTTTTGACCACATTTATTGCACTTTTGCAATTTATATTAGATATTTTGTACTTTCACATTTTATGAAAACAATGTGTGGTTCCTTATGTATACTTATAAGTGTTTGTGACTTGGGATTTCTTTTTACCCTTATAATTGTATTTCATATATATGGGTCTATATATTCTGATGCTATATACCAGCCGGCCTGGATGTGGTATCAAGGTGCCGCTAATTCCCTTGATTTTATAGCTTAATATATTACTGTTTCACTCATTTGTCATTTTGTATTAATTAAGTTTGCGTATTATTTTCTATAATTTGCTCTTTTGTCCATTTTTTCTTTTGGGATTTGATTAATCATGGATGAGCTTCTCTTGATTTAGCCTTTTTTTTGGGATTCTTTTGGGATATTACTAGCACTTGTTTTGCCTCCAGCTTGTCCTATTGCAGGAGGATTGTGACACCACAGCAAGTTTTTTATACTTTCCTTCGGTAAATAAGATTTGGTTCAGGTGATCACTAATCAGAAGAACATTAAGTAGAATGAGGTGAAATCTGGATGGAATTCAACTGACACTGGAATGGAACGGCCGTCAGACATGGAGAGAAGCGGATTGTTATAACACTGTGCAGTGCGCTCTTCATTCTCACCAGAGCTGTATATGGCAGTGTACTTTGCAGTGTCCATATTACACTGTGTAGCATGCCCCTGTATTGTGGATTGTTATAACACTGTGCAGTGGTCTCTTCATTCTCACCAGAGCTGTATATGGCGGTGTACTTTGCAGTGTCCATATTACACTGTGTAGCATGCCCCTGTATTGCGGATTGTTATAACACTGTGCAGTGCGCTCTTCATTCTCTCCAGAGCTGTATATGGCGGTGTACTTTGCAGTGTCCATATTACACTGTGTAGCATGCCCCTGTATTGTGGATTGTTATAACACTGTGCAGTGCGCTCTTCATTTCACCAGAGCTGTATATGGCAGTGTACTTTGCAGTGTCCATATTACACTGTGTAGCATGCCCCTGTATTGTGGATTGTGTATAACACTGTGCAGTGGTCTCTTCATTCTCACCAGAGCTGTATATGGCGGTGTACTTTGCAGTGTCCATATTACACTGTGTAGCATGCCCCTGTATTGCGGATTGTTATAACACTGTGCAGTGCGCTCTTCATTCTCTCAGAGCTGTATATGGCGGTTGTACTTTGCAGTGTCCATATTACACTGTGTAGCATGCCCCTGTATTGTGGATTGTTATAACACTGTGCAGTGCGCTCTTCATTCTCCCAGAGCTGTATATGGCAGTGTACTTTGCAGTGTCCATATTACACTGTGTAGCATGCCCTGTATTGTGGATTGTTATAACACTGTGCAGTGGTCTCTTCATTCTCACCAGAGCTGTATATGGCGGTGTACTTTGCAGTGTCCATATTACACTGTGTAGCATGCCCCTGTATTGCGGATTGTTATAACACTGTGCAGTGCGCTCTTCATTCTCACCAGAGCTGTATATGGCGGTTGTACTTTGTAGTGTCCATATTACACTGTGTAGCATGCCCTGTATTGTGGATTGTTATAACACTGTGCAGTGCGCTCTTCATTCTCTCCAGAGCTGTATATGGCGGTGTACTTTGTAGTGTCCATATTACACTGTGTAGCATGCCCCTGTATTGTGGATTGTTATAACACTGTGCAGTGCGCTCTTCATTCCTCCAGAGCTGTATATGGCGGTGTACTTTGCAGTGTCCTATTACACTGTGTAGCATGCCCTGTATTGTGGATTGTTATAACACTGTGCAGTGCGCTCTTCATTCTCACCAGAGCTGTATATGGCGGTGTACTTTGCAGTGTCCATATTACACTGTGTAGCATGCCCCTGTATTGTGGATTGTTATAACACTGTGCAGTGCGCTCTTCTTCTCAGCAGAGCTGTATATGGCGGTGTACTTTGCAGTGTCCATATTACACTGTGTAGCATGCCCCTGTATTGTGGATTGTTATAACACTGTGCAGTGCGCTCTTCATTCTCACCAGAGCTGTAAATGGCGGTGTACTTTGCAGTGTCCATATTACACTGTGTAGCATGCCCCTGTATTGTGGATTGTGATAACACTGTGCAGTGCGTCTTCATTCTCTCAGAGCTGTATATGGCGGTGTACTTTGCAGTGTCCATATTACACTGTGTAGCATGCCCTGTATTGCGGATTGTTATAACACTGTGCAGTGCGCTCTTCATTCTTCCAGAGCTGTATATGGCGGTGTACTTTGCGTGTCCATATTACACTGTGTAGCATGCCCTGTATTGTGGATTGTTATACACACTGTGCAGTGTGCTCTTCATTCTCACCAGAGCTGTATATGGCAGTGTACTTTGCAGTGTCCATATTACACTGTGTAGCATGCCCCTGTATTGTGGATTGTTATAACACTGTGCAGTGTGCTCTTCATTCTCACCAGAGCTGTATATGGCGGTGTACTTTGCAGTGTCTATTTACTGTGTAGCATGCCCTGTATTGTGGATTGTTTATAACACTGTGCAGTGCGCTCTTCATTCTCAGCAGAGCTGTATATGGCGGTGTACTTTGCAGTGTCCATATTACACTGTGTAGCATGCCCCTGTATTGTGGATTGTTATAACACTGTGCAGTGCGCTTCTTCATTCTCTCAGAGCTGTATATGGCGGTGTACTTTGCAGTGTCCATATTACACTGTGTAGCATGCCCCTGTATTGTGGATTGTAACACTGTGCAGTGCGCTCTTCATTTCTCCAGAGCTGTATATGGCGGTGTGACTTGCAGTGTCCTATTACACTGTGTAGCATGCCCCTGTATTGTGGATTGTTATAACACTGTGCAGTGCGCTCTTCATTCTCTCAGAGCTGTATATGGCGGTGTACTTTGCAGTGTCCATATTACACTGTGTAGCATGCCCTGTATTGTGGATTGTTAAAACATGTGCAGTGTGCTCTTCATTCTCTCCAGAGCTGTATATGGCGGTGTACTTTGCAGTGTCCATATTACACTGTGTAGCATGCCCCTGTATTGTGGATTGTTATAACACTGTGCAGTGCGCTCTTCATTCTCACAGAGCTGTATATGGGGGTGTACTTTGCAGTGTCTATTTACACTGTGTAGCATGCCCCTGTATTGTGGATTGTTATAACACTGTGCAGTGCGCTCTTCATTCTCAGCAGAGCTGTATATGGGGGTGTACTTTGCAGTGTCTATATTACACTGTGTAGCATCCCCCTGTATTGTGGATTGTTATAACACTGTGCAGTGCGCTCTTCATTCTCAGCAGAGCTGTATATGGCGGTGTACTTTGCAGATTCCATATTACACTGTGTAGCATGCCCTGTATTGTGGATTGTTATAACACTGTGCAGTGCGCTCTTCATTCTCTCCAGAGCTGTATATGGCGGTGTACTTTGCAGTGTCCATATTAAAATGTGTAGCATGCCCCTGTATTGTGGATTGTTAAAACACTGTGCAGTGCGCTCTTCATTTCACCAGAGCTGTATATGGCGGTGTACTTTGCGGTGTCCATATTACACTGTGTAGCATGCCCTGTATTGTGGATTGTTATAACACTGTGCAGTGCGCTCTTCATTCTCACCAGAGCTGTATATGGCGGTGTACTTTGCAGTGTCCATATTACACTGTGTAGCATGCCCCTGTATTGTTGATTGTTATAACACTGTGCAGTGCGCTCTTCATTCTTCCAGAGCTGTTATATGGCGGTGTACTTTGCAGATTCCATATTACACTGTGTAGCATGCCCTGTATTGTGGATTGTTATAACACTGTGCAGTGTGCTCTTCATTCTCACCAGAGCTGTATATGGCGGTGTACTTTGCAGTGTCCATATTACACTGTGTAGCATGCCCCTGTATTGTGGATTGTTATAACACTGTGCAGTGTGCTCTTCATTCTCTCCAGAGCTGTATATGGCGGTGTACTTTGCAGTGTCCATATTACACTGTGTAGCATGCCCCTGTATGTGGATTGTTATAACACTGTGCAGTGTGCTCTTCATTCTCTCCAGAGCTGTATATGGCGGTGTACTTTGCAGTGTCCATATTACACTGTGTAGCATGCCCTGTATTGTGGATTGTTATAACACTGTGCAGTGCGCTCTTCATTCTCACCAGAGCTGTATATGGCGGTGTACTTTGTAGTGTCCATATTACACTGTGTAGCATGCCCCTGTATTGTGGATTGTTTATAACACTGTGCAGTGCGCTCTTCATTCTCACCAGAGCTGTATATGGCGGTGTACTTTGCAGTGTCCATATTACACTGTGTAGCATGCCCTGTATTGTGGATTGTTATAACACTGTGCATTGCGCTCTTCATTCTCACCAGAGCTGTATATGGCGGTGTACTTTGCAGTGTCCATATTACACTGTGTAGCATGCCCTGTATTGGGATTGTTATAACACTGTGCAGTGCGCTCTTCATTCTCAGCAGAGCTGTATATGGCAGTGTACTTTGCAGTGTCCATATTACACTGTGTAGCATGCCCCTGTATTGTGGATTGTTATAACACTGTGCAGTGCGCTCTTCATTCTCAGCAGAGCTGTATATGGCGGTGTACTTTGCAGTGTCCATATTACACTGTGTAGCATGCCCTGTATTGTGGATTGTTGATGTGTGGCCAGCTGCGCAAGGCACACATGTCTCCTGGAAAATGCACAGAAAGGTAACTGTAAAGCCTGATATTCATTCACGCACACTTCTCAGCATTGCCACTAGAGGCATTTCAGACTATTTAAGTAGTGTGACATAGCAATAGTGAGTCATTCTAGTCAGTCTGTGCAGGAGGAGAGGAGAGAGCACATTCTGTTCAGTGCAGTTTAGTTTCTGTTTCAGTCAGAGACAGATCAGATTAGTCTTGGAGGGAGAGGAGAGAAGACTGAATCCTGACAGAGCTTGTGTAGCTCATCTGATAAGAAAGTGGAGGCTAGTATGGGTGAAGTGAATCATCCTAGCCTAGTCAGAGCTACCCCTTAACCTGCTACTCAGAACAAGCTGCCTGTGTTCCTAAGAAAGTGGAAAGTGACTCTCAGAGCTACAGCGTAAATACAGTCTGACGAAGCGTCCTGTGAGCTGCTCTGGACAGAGATCTGTGAAGGAAAGAAGGAAGGGGATTACAGCAGTTATACCAACGAGTCAACTGAGAACAGGTCAGTGAGCACTGAAGGAAAGCTGACTTTATACCATTGCTACACGTGCTTATGTTAAGGGCGAGAGCAGGGCGAAGGGCGAGTGGAGAAGTAAGAGTGACAAAGGGACAGATCACCTTCACTTAGTAAACGGACACCGGGGTCCGAAGCATTGCTAGTACTTCACGTCTAGTAATAAGAAAACCGGAGGCCTTGCTGGACTTCAAGTCGCAGAAGGTAGCCCTAAGCGCTGATATATAACGGAGTCAGGGAGAAACAGGGACTTTGAGTCAGTGCACGACAAAAGTAAGGACTTGGTTCTCTCAACATCTGATAATTAGAGACATAGAAGGCTCCACCACAATGTTGGCCGGGCGTAGTTGCTACAGAAAGAGTTGCACTTGACTTTATGCAAGTTGTACTCACACACATTAAAGGGATAAAGGAGGCCTCTAACCTGCTCAACAGTTTTCCTGAATGTGCATTCTCCAACCTGACCAGCTTCCCGGACATACCTGCAACATCTACAAGTAAAGGTATGGAAAGAGATTGCATTGTGTGTGACTGAATTCTTATCTGCACCCTGCATCACCACCATAGACTTTGAGGGACCAGTCCCACCTGTGGGGGACTTAACACCTAGCTGCCATAACATCCCTCAGAGATCTACCCTGCAGCGCTGGTCAATCAGATCAGAAACCACAGGTGGCGTCACGAACTATTCTACAATCCCCTGTAAAAATTCCCCCATTGCATGACCGCCAGGGCCAGGACCGAGCTCTGCTGCCAGTGACAACTCCCATAGACTTCCATGGGCTCGGTTCCGAGTACCCCATAGCCTGGTACCACCAATGTGGTGCGCGTCATCTTAACACTGTGCAGTGCGCTCTTCATTCTCAGCAGAGCTGTATATGGCGGTGTACTTTGCAGTGTCCATATTACACTGTGTAGCATGCCCCTGTATTGTGGATTGTTATAACACTGTGCAGTGCGCTCTTCATTCACTCCAGAGCTGTATATGGCGGTGTACTTTGCAGTGTCCCTATTACACTGTGTAGCATGCCCTGTATTGTGGATTGTGATAACACTGTGCAGTGCGCTCTTCATTCTCACCAGAGCTGTATATGGCGGTGTACTTTGCAGTGTCCATATTACACTGTGTAGCATGCCCTGTATTGTGGATTGTGATAACACTGTGCAGTGCGCTCTTCATTCTCACCAGAGCTGTATATGGCGGTGTACTTTGCAGTGTCCATATTACACTGTGTAGCATGCCCCTGTATTGCGGATTGTGATAACACTGTGCAGTGTGCTCTTCATTCTCACCAGAGCTGTATATGGCGGGTACTTTGCAGTGTCCATATTACACTGTGTAGCTTGCCCCTGTATTGTGGATTGTGATAACACTGTGCAGTGCGCTCTTCATTCTCTCAGAGCTGTATATGGCGGTTGTACTTTGCAGTGTCCATATTACACTGTGTAGTATGCCCCTGTATTGTGGATTGTTATAACACTGTGCAGTGCG